>NDGM011200809.1:0-13018 GCA_002564305.1 Octomys mimax | reverse complement strand
TAACTGCTTGGAAGACAACACTATGTATTACAACAAATACTGTGAAATTCATATTACTTTGTTTTGTGAAATTCTGTATCACTTGTAATTTTTATGTTTTAATACTGTTGTGTGCTCCCTCTAAAAAAATTAAAAAAAAAAATTAAAAGTGATTAGGCCTGAGCATGTGCACACTTCAAGAAGCAGAGAGGTAGAAAGAGCATTTGAAGCACAGAGCCACGTGCATGGCAGGAAAATGCAGCCTCTCTCCCACATGCTGCCATTAAAAAGAATGGGTTTTTTTTTTTTTTAGATAATCAGGGTGTGCACTGAGATCACAGCAAGTTGTACATGATGGAGAAGCCCCGGTGACAGGAGTGGAGTGTGGGGATGTGCACGCACATTGGTCACCCTGAAGAAGGCAAGACACAGACTCAAGGGTGAAAATGTGGGCGAGAGCGCAAGTCTTGTGCAAAATGGTAGAGCACCTCTGGGGTGCAGATTCGTTGAGTGTCACTGCTATGTAACGATATGGAATGTCCCCCAGAGACCCCTGTGTTAAAGACTTAGGCCCCAGTCTCAACAGGCATGTCTGTCCACTCTCCTTTTTAACTCTAATAAGAACCTGAGATAGTCAGCTTATAACTAGAAAGGACTTATTATTACATTATTGCCTTTATGTGAGAAATGGAAAGAACAGATAAGGCCTAAAATGTATAATAGATACTGCGATGTGGGGAGAAATTTTTTAAAAAGAAAAAAGGAACTAGGATGGAGGGAAGGGAAAAGGAAAGAAGGAAAAAGAGAGAAAAATACAACTTAGTTATACTACTAGTGCCTCTTAGTTCATACAAAAGGAAGTTTTATGCTAATATCAATTGGAGAATTCTTCACATTTATATCTTGTACTTTGAGTAACTACTTTAAAGATAACAATATGCAATGATTAACTATTGTTTTTCTCCTATCATCTTGTTATGAATTTTTATTTTACCTTTTTTTCCATAAAATAAAAGTTCTTTAAAAAAATTTTTCAGCCATCTTTGGAGGTTTTTCAGCCCGGTTGGCTGACCCTGTTGCTTTGGTGCTTGTGCTAGAACATCTCAGAGGGAGTGTAGCACGTGCTACAGCAAACTGTTCACTTTGTGATCTTGTGACCAAGAATTGAGAGAAAAAGAGGAAGAGACTGGGACTGGGGTCTCACAATCCCCTCCAAGAACACACTCCCATTGGCCTCGAACTGCCCATAGTGCCCACATCTTAAAGGTCCCATGGCATCATGGGACCTCCAATAGCATCACAGACTGGAGCCCCGACACATTCCAAACCATGGCATAGCAGGGAGGCTCAGAGATTCTGCACTCAAAGGAGCCCTAGCATTTTCCACAAGACTTCCCGCTCTCCTCACATTTTCACCCTCTGTGGCTTGCTCCCTCATGCACATCCCCAGACTGGACTCCTGCCATCTAAGTTTCTCCAGCAGAACTCCTTGACCCCAGCTACTGTCTCCTCCTAGCATCACACTGGGGTTCTCCAACTTACTAAGGAAGCAGCTGGCAGCAAGCTTTGTCCCTGCATGCCTAGCAAGCAATGCTGCCCTGGGCTGGAATGAGCAGAGGTTTGCCTCTCTGAAGTGCACATGCCTCATGCTTTGTTCAACTTTCCCCTCTATTGAAACTCCACTCCTCTAGCAGTAGAAAAGGAGTTTGGAACAGAACAGAAAATCCTGTATGGAACAACAGGATGTCTTTATGTAGAAAATCTCACATTTTTCTGCAACCCCTTGGATCAGGTCCTTCTTGTCACAGAGAACTATTATTAGCAAGTGCCTGACCCCAAGATATCCAAACCATGAGGTTTTACCCATTGTCAGAATCTCCAGGCACCTGAAGTGGATTTTAGAGAGCAAAGAACCTCCTGGAGAATGGCTGCCTTAGGTTTCACAGTGAGCGCCATGTTATGTCTACTTGTAACTGTAGCCCTGCAGCCTGCAGTTTATCACTGTCCCCAACAGTGAGCACCAGAAAGCCCCATATGGTGTGCCTAAAGTGCATTCATGGGTGATTCCCCAGGACCATGACTGTCACTGTTAACAAAGCCAGGGGCTCTTAGCAGGAGGGCCTACACTTGCAGCTGGCAAAAATATTTCACATGTAGAAGACCAAGTCCTTCTGTCCACAGACGCAAGAGCCACTTTGTGGCTAGATGGGTACAGAGCTAATCCACCATTTCTCACCATGGAACACAGAAAAGAATGTCAACACTCTCCTCCCAGCACAGCATCTAGCTTAACTTTCTCACTTCTCCTGATGTTATATACTATTTGGGAAGAAAAAGTCTCTGTAGAGTTGTTCTGTGCTTGTTTTCATTCATGACCCAAAAAAAAAAAAAAAAAAAAAAAACTCAGTGTGAAAAGAGAACTCCAGCAAATAGGTACAACCACAGCACCACTGCAGAGCAGAGTGGAAGTTAGGGAGGTCAGGCACATCCTCAGCCTAGAGTCATAAACAGCCCTAGATCTAGTCCTGGATCCAACCCACACACAAGAGCCACTCAAGATGAGGCACTTGGGGCCACCCAGCCAACCTAGCTAGCAGTGGGCTCCACAGGCAGAGTTCAGCACCAGCCTTCCTAGAAGTGCCCTCCCCAGAAGACACCATGCTTCTTTAGCCACTTTCCAACCTTTCTGAGTGGACAAAGAACAACAATACAAGGGAAGAAGTATAAGTAAAAGGGAACAGGTTGGCGTTGGGCTCCAAAAGATCTGTCCTGGAATAGACCCCAGGCCTGTGACTGTGATTTGATTTGGAAACAGGATCTGTGCAGATGTAACCATGATAGAGATCTGGAAGTAAGACCATCCTGGAGTTAGGGTGGGCAGTGACTGCAGTGAGTGTTGGCCTTGTATGAGGAAAGAGAGGGAAATATGACAGCTAAGCATGAGAGGAGAGATCATGTGAGGTTGGAGGCAAAAAAAAAAAAAACCCCTGAGAGATTGGGATGCAAACCAAGGATTGGGGTGACAGCCAGAAATCAGGAGAGTCATTAAACAGATTTTCCTTCCAAGTCTCCAGAAGGAACCAGGCCTACCAAGACCTTGATCTGGGACTTCTAATGTCCAAAACTGTGTGATATTTTCTTTTGCAGGTTCTCTGGTTCATGGTGTAGGGATAGTTTAGGAGGCCTAGGCAGTGTAGCACATGACCTGGGTGGCTAGTGTAATAGAGATAACCACATGCTTACATATGACCTGATGTACCAGAGGAGGCTACCCTTTGCTATGTGCCCATAGAACTTGTGAACCTTGGCTCACTCCAGAAACAGAGACTAAGGCTCTAGTTATACCAATCAGTGAAATAGATATTTGGAGAAAATCAGGGCCAGCAAGATAGCTCAGCAGACTAAGCACTTGCTTCGGCAAGCTCAGGGAAGAGGGAGGTTGGGGGATGATTTTGATCCCCAGCACCACAAGCCCCACCCCCCACATGCACTGAGCTAGCCACTGAGACTGGGCATGGTGGCACATGACAATCCCAACCCTGGGAAGGCTGAGACAAGAGGATCACTAGGACTCCAAGCTGTGTAGTGAGACCCTGTGCCAAATAAATAAATAAATATTAAAAATTTAAAGAAAGAAAATCAGCATATCCCTATAAGGATGAGCAAGAAGACAAAGATGCCATGCTAAGAAGTTCACCTTGAGGCTCCCCTGCCACACAGCTCACTCGCTGTGTGGCGCTCACCACAAGCCTTTGAGATATTATCAGTAAAATTTCTACTTTACTTTTGTTACCTAAGTCTCTCATTCTACACCAAAGAGGCTTTCAATTCTAAGTCACCCTCACTTCACCCCCTGCACTCCTGCTGGGATAAAGAGATAAACCAGGAAAGCAAAGGGGTCCCTTCATGGGAGGATCCCCAGACTGCCAGACCCCTGGCTGACACAGCAATAGTGACATCCTCTGGTAGCTTGAGGAAGCCAACACAGTTTCAAGTGAAGATCTTTCAGGAAGCGAACTGTGAACTGGAACCTGACTTCTGGAAAGGGGTGTGGGAACTGCTGCTTTGCAGGCCACATGAGACATTCCTAGAAAATAGCCCTGATCTTTGACCAGCCCTTCTTTTCTAGAAAGTCTACAGAAACAGTTGGATACACTAGCAATGCCACATGAATAAGGGTGCTGCTTACCCATTGGTGTATGATAGCAAACCTGGATAGGGCCTGAGCCTTCTTCCCTACCCAGCATGAGCCAGAGTCAGGATGCCTCCTGGCCATTGCAGGCTCTTTCCTGAGTCTTCTCCTCACAGAGTCTACATAATTACAATTAGTTCTGTCTGGAACTGCACATATGTGTCTGGTGCACTGCCCAACCAACAGGACAGTCCAGCCAGTGCCTAACCCCCTGTGACATCCAGGATCAGCATTTACTCCAGAATTTTTTATTTGGAACAGAATAAAACTATTATAGGCTGTGTCAAGGTTGATCTATTTGGGCAGATCCATCTCTACTCCCACCTTGCCTCACAGTCTGAGAAAAGGAGGCATGCTCGTCAAAGCTTACTTTTCCACACAGTTCTACCTAAAGACCCCAGCAACGGCTTGGCCCTCCTGCCACCCCACTGTGACAAGAATATTAACAAATCCCCATTAAGAAGAAATTGCTCTGTATGTACCTGGTTAATTAAAACAGGCTAGTCTACACAAAAGAGATAATTCAGGATGACATTTTCAATTTACTGACAATAGCATGCAGCTTTGAAAAAGATTTCAGGCAATTTGTTGAAAACCTAAATATAAAACTACATTTTGAAAATATATATATTTTTTTCAGAAAAATGCCAGTGACATTCAATTAACAAACGAGGTCACATTCTTGAAGGAATAATCTATCATTAAGATGCAACGTGACATCTGATGAAGTCAGCACGGGAACATGATGCTTTTGACAGGGCCTGACTGTAGAACTCTATATTTAGGCTAAACTCTCACAAGATGGAAAAATACTTGTGCAACTTGTCATCAAAGCCACAGGGAAGATGTGGCCACATGGCCAGGAAGCTGCCCCCAGGCTCTCAATTCAGCCTTCACTTGAGCTTTGGGGCTCATCTCATCTCCCCACAAAGGTAAGCAGGCTGAGTAGAAGCCCAGAGCCCCCCATTGTGGAACCCCTGGGATCTCTATTCAACCTAAACCTTCATCTGATACCTGTAGAGAGATTTTGTTTTCTTTTTGATTTTTAAAGACATGATCTTATATGTGATCCAGGCTAGTCTTGAATTTGCTATATAGCCCAGGCAGGTCTCAAACTCATGATCCTCCCACCTCAGCCTGGGATATAGGTTCACCTCAACCAGCCCATAGAGGGAATTTTCAGTGCTTCCAACATACCTCTTCCAGCATCACTCCATCCAGCTCTAAGAACCCCACGCCAGGGTGAGCTAACCCTGTCCATCTCCATGGTCTTGGAGACCTGAGTGGTGGCCAGCCAGGCCCAGCATGAATAAGGCTCCATCCAGGTTAAATCCCCAGACCCTCAACCCAGGTCCTACCTCTGGGTTTGGGATACTGTCTTCTAACCAGACTCTCAACTGCCATGCTCTGGAGTCTGGGATGCCTTAGAAACTCCAGCATTCATCCCAGGAGGGACACTGGGTACCCTTCAGGTCTTGATGCCTTTATTTTCTGAAGCTGTGGGCAGATCTCTGGGTTAGGGTCAGAACCTACACAGCCCAGTGCCACCAGGAAGCAAAGAGTTTCCAACCCAACTGGTTCCATGTTAGTGTCAGGGGCAGAGATTCTGTCACCAAACAAATACAGAGAAGCACTCAAGTCATGCTCAGCGGCATCAGAAACTGCCCCAGACCCACAGCGCACACACAAACACACACCCACGGCCTTATGCACACATGCACACTCACACTGTCTTTCATGCTGACACACATTCCCAACATACAGACCTTTACACTCACCTACAGTTCACAGCAGTGTGTACATTTACATGCTCAGTTCAAACTCACATACACATGCCCACACTCGCAGCCTCATGTTTTCACACACACATTTGCAGCTGTTCAACACACTTAAATGGTGTAGTCCCTGTTGTCCCTCACTCATATTGGTATACTCTTCATATCTACACAATCACATCTATACTGTCAAATGCACACACACACACACAAAACACACACACACACATAAAGGTGGCACAAGTGCTCTTGCCAACACAGAGAAACTCACAGGCTAAGCTTCCTGTCAGGCAACCCAGACCATGGAGGACCATGGGGAGCAGTGGGATCCACCAGACTCCTGCTATTAGGTCAGCTAAAAGTCCCCCAGTAAGTGGGTAGCTCAAGGGCTGCAGCCAATAGAGGTGTGGCTTGCTCAAAACTGTGCATTATCCAGTAGCCTTCTTTTATGTTGTTGTTGTATTTTATGGAAGGGTCTACAGGGTGTTCAGGGTCTCACTACTAGATCAGACTTATAGTGATCGCCTGTTTACAGCCTCTCAAGATCTGGTAGTACAGGTATACACCATGACGCCCAGTCTCAATCACCATCTCAGCATGCCCCAGGGGTGGGGCCAACATGGCAGGCCTAGGGATCGAACCCCCAACCCCTGTACCTGCTTACAGGTGCTTTAATCTGCTTAGCTATTTGGTCAGCCCTGACTACAGTAGCCTTCTGACAGAAAGGGAACCTCCTACTTCATTTGCCTACCTAGAGAACTGAAACCTGGCTGATCTCTATGCAGATGCCCAGCTTCTATAAGACCTGAGTGCAGAAGTGTTAGCTCCAGGATTTCCATCAAGAGTTGTATACCAGAAGCCCAACCTGCAACATGGCCTTTGATGGATCCTGTGACCCTACTGGGCCAAAATATATAAAAACTGATCCCAGTGAGCAAAAGCAACAGCTGCCCACAGTCCTCTCTGTTCCCAGTTGTGATGCTATGAAATTGAAATCTTGGCAGTGCAGCAAGGCTGGGTCAGGCATTGCCCTTGCACCCAGGGGCAGAGTCAACAGCTCTGTGCTTCCAAATGTCAACTGCACTAAGAACTGAGAGCCTCAAAGTCACTCAGCACCATGACCCAGTAATTTTATTTCTATGGCCTTCTCCTGAGGACTCACAGCTGAGCACAGATATGCAATATGCACCACAAACACACCACAGTAGACCACTCCAAAGTCAGACCCCTAGTAACAAATCAAGTATCCAAAAGGAAAAAGGAAAAGAAAATACTAGGAATCAATCAGAGCACCAATAATAAAGCAATGTACATAAAATTGTTTTTAAAAATCGCTTCGATAGAATATTGAAAGAAAAAATGTTACATGCATACCTCATACCTGTGTGCCCCTCCATATGTCAAAAAGACCTCACTCCTGGCCACATAGAAGCTCCACTTGAAGAAAGGCAGAAGAGAAACAGATAACTATAATGTAGTGATGAGCAGCAGATGGAGAAAGCCACAGAGCTGCCCACGTGGTGCTGACCGCACAGCACCAAAGATGCCTAAAGAGTGTCTAAGAACAAGTGAACAGTACTTACATGGGATGTCTTCAGCATTAATTAAAATTAAATCTGCACACATTGCCTTTTGAATCCTCAACACAGCAAACCCAGAAAATGGAACTGAGCAAAAATATACTGTCCTCAGTATAGCTGGGAAGGTGAGGCAAGAAAAACCAGAAGCTGGTCATGACCTAAGACTGAAGTGGCCAGCAAAATCCAGCACAGCCTCATCTTGCCTGTGTGATGTGAGTTAGTAGGGCAACAAGAAGGAGGTGTGAGTTAGTAGGGCAGCAAGAAGCAGGTGTCCTTCAAGCCAATCATGAGGAAAAGTGAAGGATGAAAATGTGGCTAGAAGGAAAAGCAGGTTGCTTTAGGCTGCAGCAGCAGCAGCCTCGTGAGGCTGAGGAAGGAGGAGGCTCTTTGTAGGAAGGTAGAAAGCCTTAGTTTAGGGATGGAACAGAAAACATACCAGTGGCTAGCGTGTCAATGATCTCATGATTCTCAAGAGACGGACACACATACTCAAAGATATGGTTAAAATTGCACCGGACTGTAGCTGGCTGTCCAAGAGAAAAGGCCTAAGTCTATAGCGATTGGTGGAGTAAAAGCAATACCTGTGATGTGACATTCACTTATTTGAATAAATCCAGCATCCAAAACATCCTTCGAAGGAAGAGAGGCTTCATGGGATCTTTCCCATGTGAAAATTCTACCCTGAGTTTCCCAGGGAGACTCACAGGAAGATATGTTGATAGGTTTAGGGCTACAGCCACATTTCCCAGCCCAACAATTTTACTGAGCAAACATTTCTAAACTCCCACTAACTGCCAGGGCACTTCTACACAATTATTCCTAATCACACTCATATTAGCTTCCTAAGGCTGCCATAACAAAGTACTAAGCACTGGTGACTTAAATAGAAGATGCCTGTTGTCTCACACTTCTGGGGGCCAAAAGCTGATGCAGGAACAATTCCATCTTTGGGCCAAATAGAAAGGACAAGTTCCAGGTGTCTCAGTTCCTTTTCCTTTTTCTCCTTGCCAGGACAAAGTGCCCAACACCCAAAATTAAAGAAGGAAAGGTTTGTTTAGCTCACAGTTTGTGGAGGTGTCAGTCTACACTCAGCTGGATCCAAGGCTGACTGGCACACGGCAGAGGGCAACCGTTCATGGCGGCAGAGCAAAAGGACTAGTGGCAACAGAGAGCAAGTCTGTCTCCCTCATGTTGCATTCAGGCTGTCCACCCCAAGCTAGATATAGCTCTCACACCCATAATCCCAGAACTAGATCGTGAATTAATCTCAAACTCTAGAAGCTGAACCCATGACTGCATGAGACTTTGAGGGAACAACTAGACACAAACTATAACACGGGGCTTCTCTTCTTGGCTCATGGATGGCCATCTTCAGGTGCCCATGGCCTTTTTCCTTTGTATGTGTATCTCCAAATGTGTCCTTTTTATAAGGGCATCAGCCACATGAGATCAGAGCCCACCTTAGTGCCCTTGCTTTAACATTATTAATCTCCAGCTAAGGTGAGAGACTGCAAACTTTGGGAGGACACAATTAAACCCACAACACTGATTACTAACCTTTAAGGTCCTCATTTTACAGAAAACTGAGCTCAAAGCCAACGAGAAATGTATCACACATCCCACTCCTGCTGATAAGCCAGAACCTGAACCTCAGTCTGACTCGTTCCAGAGCCTTGGCCATTCCCAGCAAGTGAAAGCAAAACAGCGTGACAAGAGCAGCATGAAGGCAAAAAGGAGGTGTGGAGGTATTGGCTAAAAAGACACGAAGGTGAACCTTAGGATGGTAAAATGAGCAGAAACACACTTGGGCTGTCCTCAAACTCACGATCCAGCATGGGACCAATGCTGGAACTTCACTGAGAACATCCCTCTGAATAACAAACCACCCTCAATGCAGCTGGGGGAGGACTATTGCCACACATACCATGCTAGCCACCCCGCTCCTCCTCCCTGCCTGCCTGGCAGAGGAATCTGTTCACCTTCATTTCCAAAGTTAAAAAAAGAGCTTCCCTCCATGGTGATCTTAGCAGTTCTTTGAAGCAGAATGACTTCTTTATGGTGTTATTAGATATTGACCATCTTAGGAAACCAGTCACAGGTATGCAGACCTCCATACCTGTGGTCAGCAAAATAGCGAGCAAATACAAAGCTCTGGGGACCAGAGTAACTTCTTCCCTTCACAAGTGGTATATAGGGTTGGGGCACCCTCTTCCCCAAGGGCATGTGTCCACCCTCTGGCTGTACTCCAAAGGACTTTCTTGGTACCCTCATCAACAGATGAAGCCTCCTATTAGCATTTATCAACCAAAAAATGCCCAGCAACACAGGGATCATGTAGTTTGTCCCCTAAATGGAACCTGTGGTGATAGTGCAGGTGGGTGTGTTAATAATTACACAGCCACTCACCACCTTCTTTCAGCAAACTAGGACTTCCAGTCCTCTGCCCAGTGTGCCCTGCAGGGGATACCCTTGCAGACATCTCCTGACCTAGTAGGTGATTGCTCTGGGCAGTGGGACAACTCAGTGGCCTGGCTCAGCTGAGGACTAACAGGCCATGGGAGGAATGAGACAGGGTTTCCTGTGTCTTCCATGGAGGGAAGGGGTTTCCAGGGGCCTTCTCAGGGTTGACCTTTTCCAGTTTGATGCCCAGAAGCTTAGACATAGAGAGGTGTTGCCATTCTACTGATCTAAAAGGGCAAAAAAGGAAACCAGCTCCCCCCAGCCACACAGGCCCTGGCCTCCAGGTCAGTATGTCCTCAGAGGCTCTTCTGCTCAGGGACTGGCCACCAGCAGGACCTACCCTTAGAACTCTGGACCTAAGATGACTGCCTTTTCAAGGCACTCAGTGTCTTCCCAGCTTTAGGGATTCATGCATATGTGATTTAAATGGACACTTGCTCCACTTCATCTCCACTAGGGCAAAACACTCCACTACTGACCTTTGCCAGAGGGACTCTTGAGGGGTATCTCCAGAGGCAGAATGCAGCCAGGGGAAAGATTGAGGCCAGAGACAAAGAACAGAGAGGACAGGGCAAGTGGGGTGTCTTAATTACTTTTCTCTCATTGCTGGGACAAAATATCCAAAACCCAAAATTAAGGAAGAAAAGGTTTATTTAGCTCACCATTAATGGAGGTTTTAGTTCATACTTGGCTGGTTCTAAGACAGAGCAGCACATGGCAGAGGGCAGCCATGCATAGTGGTAGAAAACAGCAAGAAGCAAAGGGAGGGGCTTCCACTGCAGCAGCTAGCTAGCCTCTTTCCTCTCCTGTATTTGTATGTAGATTATCCCAGCATTGGCTCATGATTTTTTTTTCTATTTTAGGAAAGGGTCTACAAGGTGTTCAGGGTCTCACTACTAGATTAGACTCATAGTCATGGCCTATTTACAGCCTCCCAAGAGCTGGGATTATAGGCACGCACCATCATGCCCAGTCTCAATTGCCAACACAGCACACCTTGGGGGCAAGGCCTGAATGGCAGGCCCAGGTACTGAACCCCCAGCCCGTGCACCTGCTTGCAGGTGCTTCAATCCACTGAGCTATTTGGCTGGCCCTTTATTGGCTCATGAATTAATCACAAACTCTAGAAGCCATCTCATGATTGCATGAAGCTTTGCAGAGGAGGGGAGGAACTAGACACAAACCATAACACGGAGGTCCTCTGAAGCCATTAGAGGTAAAGGTGGTGTCAGAGTGGCCTGGATCTCCCTCACTCAGGGTCTGTGTGTAGAGTGGTGTGTAGAATAGCCTCGAAGAACTTCTGAGTGGTGTCCAGACCCATCTGACACATCCTTTTGGAAGAGAGAAATCTCCTTCTATAGAGCTGTCTCAGACATGATTTTGAGCATCTGAGCTTCTAAGAGCATTGGAAAGAAGCAACTTTGCCACTTAAAGACTAGAAGCTAGAAAGGAGGTCTCACTGTGAGCTCAAAGGACAGCTCAGCACACAGTGTGCTTTCTCTAGACAGTGAAACCCACTCTGGCAAGCCAAGGACCTCTTAAATGCCCTTCACCTTCTCTTCCATCTTCATGGGCAGGAGTGAAAGAGACTGTGAATCATTCCACCTATTTATCATTACCACCCACCCCTGGTCATGTCTCATAATTCTTTGTACTATATTTCAGACACATTCTTGATTGAAGAAAGACTGTTAATCATCTGAGTTTTATTTCTCCGGAGATAGCCAACATCTTGGTGTCCACAATTAAAATATGGTCATTACAGCCTGCTCTGGAGCTTCCTTCCAGATGTCCTGTGCTCAATTAGAGAGGGCCAAGCATTCAAACAAGAGCACAGTGAATAGGTAATGAATGAGATGACCCTGCCATGATTCTAATCAGAATAGCAGGATGAGAGGAAGTAGGTTTAAAATCATGAGAAGGGCAGGCACATCTCAAGGACTCCTGTATAAAAACAACAATGGCTATCACTTACCACCTATCAGACTGTCAAGGATTTAAAAGCATGCCTCCAGTGGGACTGTAAATCGAGTCTACACAGTGCAGCGGAGCAATGGGACTCTAAATCTACAATGCATCTGCTCTTAGGCTTGGCCATTCCTTTCCTAAGAACTTGTTCCAAACAGACCATTAACCAACAGTGGAAGGATATATATTCAAGTCACAATGAAACAACCTAAATTCCCATGATTGTATGGTTGATTACATTTTTGAAGATACATGGATGGATTCTATGCAACCATTGATAAGAATGTTACCAAATCTCACTCTCACAGATTAATTGCAATGCTGAGTGAAGATAGGTTATAGCCATTTCACATCATCCAATGTCTGTAAAATAGTGTGTGTGTGTGTGTGTGTGTGTGTGTGTGTACATGCATATGGGTATGCTTGTTTATTCAGAAAAGATTTGTGAGGTGGCTCCTATAGAAAGAGCTATGGAAATGGATTTTTACTTTTCTATTAATTACTATGGTTTTTGCTCAAAAACATGAGTGTGGGGGCCAGGGAGATAGCTCAATAAAATAAGTGCTTGCCTGGTAAGTGCAGGGTCCTGAGTTCAATCCCCGGTACCACAAAAAAAAAAAAAATCAGTGTGGATTTTCTTTATGCTCAGACAAAAAGGTTTTCACTTTTAAAATATGCAGTCTAATGTCCTTATTTTTCTGAACTTCAGCTGTATCTAGGCAATGACACTATACGTGTAGATAGTGTGATGGATGATTTTATGTGTCAAATTGTGTAGCCAGATATTGGGTCAAACAGCAATTCAGGTCACTGCTCAGGTATCTGCTAGATAAGATTAACAATTGTCAGTGCTTTGAGTAAAGCAGATTGCCCTCATAATTGGGTGGGCTGCATGCAGTCAATTAAAGGCCTTAAGAAAAAAATCCGAAATCCCCTGAAGAAGAGGAAATTCTGTCCAAAACTGAAAATTAAGGGGTTCTTTAACTGGTACAGAGAATTATGAGACATCAGAACCTGGTGGGGAGGAGGCAGAGGATGGTGTGTGTGTGTGTGTGTGTGTGTGT
>NDGM011200805.1:0-11307 GCA_002564305.1 Octomys mimax | reverse complement strand
GGCTTGGGTCTGGCTGCTGTGCTCAGCTCCTTCCCGCTGCTGCTCTTGAGGGTGAACCTGTTGCACCCCTGTGTCAAAATGTTCTGCTCCTGGACTAGCTGGGTGGTTCTATCCTCTACACTATCTGCATGGTTTATAGCTGCAGGGTTACACCCCAGGCATGTATGCCAGGCCTGAGCTGTGCCTGGAGGGGGCAAGGTGAAGTATGGGGGAGGGGAAACTCTCCCACACACTCACTGGGTCTGGGCTAGGACTGGGTCTGAGGGTTTCTGGAACGTGGCAGAAATTCCTACTCCACGGGCGGGTTGTGGGAGATGCTGCGGAGTGGTGGGGGGCATCCCAAGTGGGTGGGAGAGGGTCCTGCTCATGCTGCGTCTGGTCTGGAACTGGTCCCGCCGGTGCAGGGTAGCAGGAAGCTCTCCCACACACTGCGGGATATCTTTAATTCCTTCACATTTCGTTGATTGTGGCAATACATAAAGCCAGTGCAGGTTCCATGGGTAGAAAAATAGATTCTATATTTCAATGAGATTCTATATTTCAAAGTGCATTTTCAATGCACTTTTCTGTAGGTAATATATTTGTGACATTGAGGGTGACCATGATATGACACATATGTTGAAGAAGGCTTCATAATAAGAATAATAGAGAAGGAAGGTGGATTGGGGTGGGGCCTCAGTGGCCGCATTCAACCACCAGAGTGTCCCTGTGCCCACCACTACACTTTTATTGCATGAAAGAAATATTTTTCCCATTTAAAATACTGTTTGTTGGCCGGGGAATGGCTCAGTGGCATAAGTGCTTCCCTGGCAAACACAAGGGCCTGAGTTCAATCCCCAGTTCTGAAAAAAATAAAAAATAAAATACTGTTTGTTGAGGTTTCTGGGGGTTTTATTATTTACAGTCAAATTCCCTGACTGATACAATAATACATTTTTTTATACAAGTCGAATGAAGCTATGCTGCAAAACTAAATAGGGATTAAAGGAAGAGGAAGTCATAAAAAATGGATTAAAAGTTGTGTGAGGAGGCATTTAAAAAAATAGAATTGTTCCGGTCAGAAAAGAAAGTGCAGAACTTGGAGAGAGTTTATAAAACTTTTGTGAATGGCTTGAACATAGAGGATTAAGAACAAGGGGATCTTTATTTTTTTTTTTTTATAGAAAGAACAAAAGATGACTCAGGATTACTCTCTAAACCTGGCTCTGAATCTACTTTTCTAGAAGTCTTAATGAATAGAAAATACCTTTTTTAAAAAAAACTAGAATGAGATATGTTTTCTCCCATAGAAAACAGTATTAGGTAATCTCATCTTTGTATTTACCAGACCTATATTTCTTCAACAGATTCTTAATGATGCTCTGAAGACATAGGTACATACATAAACCAAAACTGGTTCCTTAAATAACTTCGAGTATGCATTTGAAAACAAAGGAAAATGCCATAGCTACATTTGCTTCTGATGTCCTCAATTAAAAATCCACTTTGTGGCTTCCATACATCTCACTTTCTGTTTTATATCAGGAATCTCCTTATTTTACAGTGATTTGTTATATATATATATATATATATATATATATATATATATATATAAACTTCTGTAATAAAAATCATTTATTTTATAACTAGTAATCACAAATCATAGAATTAACATTTTAAATCTTGCTGAAATTTAGTCCCAGAGTATTGTCACTAGCTTCTAGGATCTACTGTCATCCTTGTGATTTAACAAAATTTCTGTGGCACACTTAATGCATTAACTTTTGGCTCAGAAAACTCATTTTTAGTTATTTCAAGCAATGCATTCATGACCTACAAATATTTTCTTCTTGTGTTATATGCAGAACTCTCAGTAAATATTTTTTTAATGTATATGGTACAGGGTCTCACTAAGCAGGTTGGACTTGTGATCCTCTGTTTTCAGCCTCCCCAGGGCTGGGATTACAGGCACGTGCCACCATGCTCAGTTTCAGTACTAAGGATGGAACCTGGGTCCTTGTGCTTGCTAGGCAACCCTGTGCTTAGACTGCTGAGCTTCCTCCATGCCCTTACTTCTCCTGTTTAAGCATAATATTACACCTTTTATCCTACATCTCTCTATTCTTCACTTTCCCACTTTCACCATCATACTGAAAAAGGAAAAATTGAAAACATTCATAATAAAATCAGGCATAAAGTATGGACATCAACTCTTATAAATCTTTTTCAATACAGTTCTGTAAATTTAAGCCTTTACAATCAGGTAAGAAAAAAGAAATAAAAGGAATACAAATACAAAGCAAGAGGCCAAGCTATCTCTACCTATGGGCAATATGATCCTTTACATTGAAGATTCAAAACACTCTACCAAAAGACTCTTAGAGCTGCTAAATAAATTCAGGTGATGAAGAAGTAGATCATGAAAAGAAGGAATAGAAAAGCCAGAAGGGACAAAAATTACCAAGATATGAAATAAACATGTATAAGTCCCCAAAATGATTCAACAGTATTCAACAAGTTACAAGTAATATAATTTTCATGTCATAGTAAATACTTCTCCTCAATAAAGAGCTAGAAGATCTATGGGAATACTTCTGTAACTCTTCAAATTTTCTTGTAATCTATTTATTCTCTGTCAGCTCTATCATTTTATTGTTGTTGTTGTTGATACAGGGTCTCACTATGCAGCTGAGACTCATCATGATCCTTCTGTCTCAGCCTCCCCAGAGCTGGGATTGCAGGTGTGTGCCACCATGCCAGGGGTTCTGGGGCTGGCACAGCATAGGTACTGGGGATCTAACTCAAGACCTTGTGCTTGCCAGGCAAGCACTTAGACCACCGAACTATCTCTCTAGCCCCAGCCCCATCATTTGACATCTTCAGAGAAACATGTCTATGTTGCAATACAACACCATTTGTTGAATCTATTCGTTGGTAATGCAGCTTTTCTAAGGGTAGACTCCAAACGGTAAGTTATTGCCCATGAATTTCCATGGAGACCTAAGTTTCCCATGTATTCTAGGCACTCAAAAAAATGTTGGATAGTACAAAAGTTGGATTTCCTTGAAGCTGAGGAAGGGAAGCTTTGCAAAGCAATTGTGCAGGCCCTTTTGAAGTTCAGTATATGTGAAAATATTTGCCAAAAATAAGATAGGTGAACAATAATTAATGTTACTGCTTCTTTTCTTCCCAAATTCCACTCCATAATATTTCCCCTAGGGTAAATCATCTTGATATGACTTCAGGTATTTGTAGGGAATGAGAAGGAAAAGCTGTTATTGAGACACTAAGTTGTGTTCAGTGGGATGTATTTTGTGATCTCATTCCCTTCTGTACAGAGTAAAGGGATTGTTTGGCTTACTGTTGTTGATAAAATAGTTTCTAGGCCATGTTCTGCCACTAATTACACCAACTCATTGGGCTTCCTGACACCAAGGTGTAGGCCAGAGGTTGTATAAACATGATATGAGTGTGTCACTGGTCACTGTGTGAGTTTCCTGTTAGAGAAGCATGAGTAGAATGTTCAAGACTAGAATGCTGTTCTTGTGAAGGCTTTCAGTCATTAGACACATCCAAAGTGGAAGTGGAAGATTTGCTCCTCATCAAGTCTGAGCAGGATTTCTCTCCTCTCAGGGATATTCTCATTATAAGACAGAACTTGCAATCACAAATGTCTAAAGCCTCTACTTTTTTGATGGTGATATTAAGAAATTGAATTTATCAGATTTCCTCTGCTTGTAGGGCCCAAATATTTTGTCAATATTATTAACAGAGAGTATAAAATATAGTCATCTATAGTAACTTGATAGTGATTTTTTCAGATTTGTAAGATTTTCACAAATAATTAATGATAAAAGAGAAAACATCCTAAATTATTATGTTTTTTATGCATTTAGTACAGGGTCTAGAAGGGCTCACTACACAGTTCAGACTCATAGTGATCCTCCTGTTTTCAGCCTCCCAAGTGCTGGGATTTCAGGCATGCGCCACCACACCCAGTCTCAGTCACCGTCTCAGCACACCCCAGGGGCATGGCTAGCATGGTACACCAGGGATCGTACAGCTGGCCCCTGCATCTGCCTAAGCAGGCACTTTAATCTGCTGAGTTATCAGGCCAGCCCTTCTATATAAGTATATATATAATGCTAGAAGTCTGATTATTTTCTAATTTCTACAGAGCTAGTTATATTTTAAAAATCACTGTCATATAAAAAAACAAGAAAATATTCAGCCAAAAGTATCGTAGAGATGTGGCAAGGATTTGATTAGTATAAACATTGTTGTATTAGTGATATTTGTTGAAATTAAATAAATACTCATCACCACAATAAAGTTATTATTTGTAATAGTTTGCTCTTTTTCTCAAAGAGAGCTTCCAAAATTGTGTTCAAGTTTCCCAGAAATCAAAATCTATCTCAATTTTCTCTCATACATACATCACAAACATGGAGTTTAACATATTAGACCTAAGAGGATCTTCTTTTTTTGTTGTTGTTTTTTGATACAGGATCTCACTACACATTTCAAACTCATAATGAGCCTCCTGTCTCAGCCTGTAATCCCGGCCCTGGGATTACAGGTGTGCCTGTTTCCAGGGCTGGTGCAGCATGTGGTATAAAGTATCAAACTCGGGATGTTGCACTTGCCAGGAAGGCACTTAGGCTGCCGAACTATTTCCCCAGCTCAGGATATGTTCTTATACATAGATTATGTGTGTATAATACATATGTGTATATATGACTGATGATATATAGGAATATATTATATATATTCAAGTTTTTGATAATATAGTTTGGCTACAGACATTTTAGGCATTTTCTGCTCAGACTGGGGGCAGGTGTCTGAGGTAATTTGACTCCTACAAACTTTCTTCTTACCAAGAACCTAGAGTGATTAACCATTTCACATGCATGACTGTGTTAGTTACATTTAAAGCAGTCTCCTCTATGTAACCTTTTCTCTTCCTCCTCTACCTGCACTTCATCTTCCTTCTCCTCCTTCTTTCTTTACATTGCTTATAGATTTAGTTCTCATTTTCTTGTACAGAAGACAAAAACCAACATAGATGCATCAGGAACCAGACTCTCCATCCACAGCAGGCCAACCAGCATTTCAAGTGGGGCTGCTCTATCAATGGTACCAGAATAGCACACAGGACAAATAGCTATAGGACCTCTGACTAAGATTTGGAAAATGTTAAAACCAAATTATAAGTGATTGGGTAGAAATGAGATGACTGGGAGATTTTTGGGTAGCTATAAAGTTCCAAGAACCCTAAGGACAGAACTATAGCTCTTTAGAGACACACCTAAAATCAAAGTTAAAATTTGCAACGGGTTGCAGAGCAAGTCCACTAATAATGTTCAAGTCCATGGACGCATTGAGTCTTATATCAATGCCAGACATGGAAACAATATCCTTGGTGTCAAACAAAAGTCAGGGACCTGTGCTCCACAAGACTTCCACATCAAGGTCACTGGCTAGAGCCCTGGATGGTGAACCAGGTGCTCCAAACACTTTGTTCCCTATCTTGAAAGGATCAGATCTTGTTTTGTCAAAACAGGGATGATCTTTCTCATAAGTAGTAGAAAGCATGAAGTCTACTAGTTCCCATAAGTAAAAGAAAGCATGAACTTTTAATAGCTCCAAGATTAGCTATGGATGACATCCTCGTCGATTACTCCAATTTCACATGGGGATAACTATGACTGTATTTTGTGCATCTTAATGAGGCAAGTGGCACATAAGGATGATGGAAGATGAAAGGCTTCCTCCTCCAGCTCTTCCCATCGTTATGTCTTTCAACCCAGTGCCTCAATACATTAACTAACAGCAGCATCTTTTCTTTATCTTGCAAGTCCCTGTTAAAAGCATTCATTGATATTAGTAAGGTGAATTTTTATCAAAAAAGAGTTCATTATATTAATAGTTTTGGACTGCTTTAAAGAGTTTTACATTTTTCTTTTTCATTACAAGAACATAGCATGCATCCTAGATATTAGAGTGGCTATTATTAGGAAGAATAATAGTGCTATCAGTTAATTTTACTTACACATTTTATTATATTTGTCCAACTGAGTGCTATTATGTCCCAGAATAATGGGAGATATTCATAACCTTCTATAATCTTAAAATAAACCAAAGACTTACAGTTTTCCCCAGGTACCTCTAGTCCTGAATTCAAGTAGTCTTTCTCCTTGCATATCCCCCATTTGTGCTATTAGACCTCCCAACTTTAAATATTGCTTCAAATTCCAGATGCTCTCTTAAACTTAGACACTAGCTGCACTTAAACAGACCTCACTCATAGTTAATGAGTTGGATGTGTCTAACTGTTACTTATTGTCCAAATAAATGCAAACATAAAGTGCCTTTAAGAGTATGAAATGGCCATCTAGAAATCATAAGCAATAAAGTCATGTAGTGAGATCTGTTCCATTTTTCAATGGTTAATATAAAAATAGAATCCTATCTGATAACATTTTCTTATACTAAAGGAGGAGATAGCACTTTTGATTGCCTATCAACTTTAATATTTGCTGATATGGAAAAGCACTAGTCTCTGCTAAATATGGAGAAGCCTTGACCTACTTTGCTTGATTTTTCACATCTTGCATTTAAAATGCAGGATTAAGGGTTGTAGATCTTTATCTCTTCTCTTTAGGCTTCACTGTAGGAAAGGGAACACAAGGAAGTTTGGAGGGAAAAATGGTTCAGGACTCTGGAGGCCAATTGGGTAGGAAGCATTATTTTAAATAAATTTTTAAAATGAGATACATTGATACTCATGAAAAGAGAGAGAGATGGAATTTCCCTCAGATAGTGGAAAACACTCAAGTATATCCACAGTGAAAGCCATACTTGGAAAACAAGTTTCTCTCATTTGCCTGTCTTATAAACTGTCAAGGATAGTGCAGGATGGGATACTGGAAACACTCTTTTGGAGTTAATTGGAGAAAAGCCTGTATTTTTCTGGAGGGAAAAGTGTGTTGTTTTGTGTGAAATTTGGGGACTATCAGTAAGCCACTCAGCAGGCATGGTTTCCTGAGTGGATCAACCAAATTCAAAATACAGAAGAGAAACAAAAACATGCTGACCCAGAGGGTACACAAGAACACTGAAGCAGATACTATCATCCTAGGAGTCCAGGGCAAAGGACAGAGAGAGCCGGTGATAAGAATGAGGTGACTAGAGTGATTATGGAGCATATGTCATCCCCAGTATACTTACAGCCACGAATAGAGGAAGGATTTGATGAAGCAGAGAGTCGGAGCTTCTGAAATCACAAATGGCTGAAAGCCAAGGAAATATGGTTTAATATACAATATTATCTATTTTTACTACCTATCATAGCATGGACAGGTACGTCATGGCCTGGATAGAATTTTGGAAGAAATAGTAGAATTCTAAGCACTAGTTCTCTGCAAATTATAGCTTGCAGGTTACAGGACCCTAATCTGAACTCAGTTATTAATCAGTCTTTTTGAAATTTTTCATTGGGTCTGAAATAAAATGACATTCAAATAAAAATAGTTTATGCCCACTTGCTATATTTGAGTTTCCCTCAAATCAGATCCTGATTTTTTTTCTAAGCATGTAGTTATTTAATCCACTAACCCTCCAGATAAATATTGCAAATGAATTATTGGAGAGGCATTACAGTATAATAGTTATTGGCAAGCATTCAAGCCAAACTACTGGGTTTGTGGTCTGACACTGCCATTTATTAGACTCATGGCCTTTGACTAGTTGCTTGTCTATATCTTGGTGTTCTTTAAAAAATGTTGATGTTAATACAACTCCTAGAATCATTGAAAGTACAAAGTGAATCAATACAAATGCTGTATTTAGAATAGAGCCTAGCGTATGACAAGTGTCCAATAAGTACTAGCTTGTTCCATGATTTATTTTTTCCCTATAGCTTCAGAAATCCTTCTCAAAACAGCATTCCAGGCATACACTGCCAATTAATCAGAGTTGATACAGGAGATGAAACAAATTTTTCCAGTCTCCAACCTTAATAAACCGAGACGATAAGGGTAGCCATCAAGTGACCACTGCTTTTATATCTTTATGGTTTTTATTTCATGTTATTTTTTAATGTATTTGGTTGTTACAGAGTCTCACTATGCAACACAGACTCATAGTGATGCTTCCGCTTTCAGCATCCCCACTGCTGGGATTACAGGCATGCACCATCACATCTGGACTTTGGCCAGCTCAGCCCATCCTGGGGGCGGGGCTGGTGTAGCACGTGGTACTGGGGATGGAACCATGGTCCCTGTACTTGCCTCAGCTTGCCTAAGCAGGTGGTTTCATCTGCTGAGCTATCTTGCAGCCCCTTTATGAATTTTAAAAACTTGTGAAATTAGAATCTTAGAGGAGAAAGAGGCCATGAAATTTAGGCACTCCAACTTCCTACATGCTCTACAAATGTTCTGAATGATGTGCCCAAACACATGTGTGTCTGGGGCTCTGATTGATGTTCACTGTTCTTTAAATTATTTGATATTATCTCCTAGACATGTTATTGGATAGCTAAGTCTGCTGTTACATAATACTATAAAGGCCGGCTTAATACCTCAGTGGATTAAAGTGACTGTAAGCAGGTTCAGAGGGCAGGGTTCGATTCCCAGGCCTCCTGGGCCAGCCTAACCCCTGGGGTGCTCCCTTGATGACAATTGAGACTGGGTGTGGTGGTGCACACCTCTAATAGCAGCTTTTGGGAGGCTGTAAACAGGTGGGTCACTATGAGTCCGATCTAGTAGTAAGACCCTGAACACCCTGTAGACCCTTCTCTAAAATCAAAAAAAAAAAAAAAAAAAAAGAAAGAAAGAAAGAAAGAAAATACTATAGATACAGTGATTTAAGTAATGAGAACTTATTTTCTCTTAAGTTCTCTGGAGTGTAGGAAGTCCAAGATCAAAAGCCCAGCAGCTTTGGTTCCTGGTGAAAGCCCTCTTCCCAGCTGGAAGATAACCACATTTTTACCACTTCCTGAGCATGGCCTTTGTATAGTTGGGGTGGTGAGAGGGAGAGAGTAGATGAGGGAGGGGGGAAGAAGAAAAAGAGGTTTCATCCTTTCCCTATAGAGTTCATGTCCCAGACAACCTTCCCCCAATGCATGAGAACCAGCCAGATAAAGAGGAAAACAGGTCCAGGATTTTGCAGCACACCATGTATCGAGGACACACTAGTGCAAGCACAGTCAAAGGCAGCAACAAGACCAGTAAAT
The DNA here is from genome assembly GCA_002564305.1 of Octomys mimax. Taxonomy (NCBI): domain Eukaryota; kingdom Metazoa; phylum Chordata; class Mammalia; order Rodentia; family Octodontidae; genus Octomys; species Octomys mimax. Next base: position 2,093 of record NDGM011200805.1, on the reverse strand, counting down.
CCTGCAACTTGGGTCAGAGACAGGATGTATACAGCATTGAAGACAAAAGTGACTCTCATCCAAGACAGAACATACCTGATTTATCTCATGCTAACATCCCAGTGCTGATGGAGCCAGAATCCGACTCTGAGCCTCTACGACCCACCCTAATGGTTTTGTTTATTTACAGTATTCAGGAAAATTATGCAGGAAAATCCGACCAGGGTAACTCAAGGGTGATCTTGGCAATTAGGACTCAACACAGGTGCAGACAGGTCAAGTTGGCTCTCCTGAGCACCAATTCTATGAGGTTGTACCTCTAACCTTACAGCCTCACTTAACTGTAAGTAATTCCAAACAGAGCTATCTACAGACACACTTACAACGAGCATTAAAGCTTCCCCATATGAGGTTATGTTTTCTTTTTTAAGAAAATACATAGTTCAATCTATAGCACAAATTTTTAGTTGCCTGAGCTTAATCTTGCCTCGGTGTAAGTTGTATTTTTGTCATTAAGAGGAAGTGACAGAAGATACACCTCCATATATTTAAAAGGATGCCTACTATCACATGTTCCAAGAGTGATCCAATGAACATAAAATAAAAATAAATTGCTTTGGCCTCTGACCTTCTGACTGTCCCACTTTTGATGAAAGCTGAGTTGGCATCCTTTATGTTAGTCCTTCAAGGATAGATTACTACTGGCAGTAGCTTACTACCAGGGACCTCGAGAACCCCATAAACACTAGAAGCATTAAACTGGAGACCACAGCATTTTTTTTTTGTGACAGTGAATCTTCAATTTGTTTGGATCAGATACAGTCTAAAGGATTTGTGGAATACTAGAAAGTAAGTCATTTTGGAGTTCTCTTAAGATTTTTGGGGTTTGCATGAAAATGTAGGGGTCTGAATCTGCACAAAGAAAATTGCATTGAGCCAACTTTGAGGAAGACTGCGCTGAAGAAAACCTGAAAACAGGTTTTCATTTCTTTCCAGGGCTACGAGAATTTAGAGAGTGCACAAGACTCTATGCTCTTGTTCTGCATCTTCAGTAATTGATTTGATGAGTAACTTAGTGTTTAAATCATAAAAAACATACTAAAACCTTAATATATGTCAGGTACTGTGCTGGACACTTTTACATTTTCTCATTAATCCCTGCAACACCCTGTGAGTATACGTGCTATTAACCTCACTTCATGGTGAAGTTATGAGGCTTGCCTAATTTTACAAGCCAAAGATAAGTCTTCCTTTGGCTGCCAAATCCCAAATGCTTTCGGTAACACCTGAGCTAGTAAAACTAGAATGTGCCAAGGAATGCCAGCAACCACAGTTGAAATATGTCTCACTGTCCTGGAATATTAATATTTCTTATGGCAAATACACTAGTTTGCTAGGGCAGCCATAATACCTACTATAGATGGAGTGATTTAAATAACATACATTTATTTTCTCACAACTCTGGAGGCTAGCTGTCCAAGATCAAGGTATTGGAGCATTGGTTTGCTGTGAGGCCCTTTCTCCTTGGCTTATAAATGACTTTTCTCCCAGTGCCTTCACAGTCTTTCCTCTGTTTTTTTAAGAAGGACAGGAGTAATATTGTATGTGGGCCCATTTTAATAAGCTTGTTCAATTTTAATTATCTTTTAAAGACCTTTCTTCAAATACAGTCATATTCTGAGGTCCTGGGCATAGAAGCTCCACCTACAAACCTCAAGGGGACATAAGTCAACCCATAAAAGCAGCTAATTAAAAATACCTTAAAAGGAAGAGAAATATAATACATATTATCCTGAACTCTGGACTTTGATTGCTTTGTTGAAATCTTGATCCTTTCACTAACTAGCTGACTTTACTTGGGCATATTATTTAATCTGTCTGAATCTTAATATCCTAATCTTAAAAAATAGATTTTATAGGGGTTTTTGATGAGTATATGAAGATTAAATGACAACACAAATCAAGCAATTTTAATGGTATCCAGAATGTAATAAGTATAATCTACACATTAACTCTCTCTCTCTCTCTCTCTCTATATATATATATATATATAGGCGCTGGCGAGATGGCTCGGTGGTCTGGAGCACCTACTTGGAACAAGCTGAACTAAAGCA
>NDGM011200803.1:0-17435 GCA_002564305.1 Octomys mimax | reverse complement strand
AAAAAAAAAAAAAAAAAAAAAAAAAAAAAGGTTCACAGATCTGTTACATAAAATGTAAATAACCTTTAAAACTACAGAACTGTGTACGGTACACTTGAAAAGTCTCGAAAAAGTACACTATGTCATATGACTTCTGTCACAGTAAGTATGAAGAACACTATTAGTAGCTGTATGTTCAACATCTACCTTTAAAAACCTCATCAAATCGCTTCATAATTTTTAAATTTTAGAAATAAAGTATTACTAATAAAATAAAAATTTGGATTTACCAAAATACTAGTTCACTGAGCATAATAATACAACAAACTACATTCTACTTTGTTTTTCTAAAATCTTATCTTATATTTGAAATATCTTTACTACCCCCACTAATAGCAAAATTGGAAGGAAGAAAGAAAACATCAATCACACACAGTTACCACTATGTCATATGACTTTTGTCACCTAATAGCTTCTATTAATATGTTTGCAAGACAACTTAATTAAGACAAGATTTTGTGATTATAAGAAAAATTTAAGACATTCTTTTGTTGTGTATGATCAGTTGCTAATAAGACAAACTAGAGTTTGCTTTACCTAGTACTTCTTTCTCCAGAGCGTAGCATCTGGACTGCAGGTTTACTTCCCGTTCTCTCGATGCCGCGGCCTGCTGAGATTTCAACATGGCTGCATCTGACAGCATCTTGAGAGTTTTTATTTCCTCTTCAAGACATTCCTTATTTCTCTGGGATACCGCCAAACTTTTATTTAATGTATCTATTTCTGTAAGGAAAATGCAGAGCTTACAAATAGGCAACACTGAATCATTAATTATACTTCTCTAAAAAATGAGTTTCTTTAAGAAAATAGTTGAAAGCCAAGATGTCTTTTCTTTTTTAAAATTTTATGGAAGAAAAGTAGAACAATAATTCATAACAGAATGTTAGGAGAATAATATATTGTGTATTGTTATCGTTAAAGCAGTTATTCAGAGTAGACGATATAGGCATAAAAAGCCCCCATTTGATATTAGCACAAATCTTCCTTTTCAGTAAAACTAAGAGACAGTAGTAGTATAATTAATTTGAATTTTTTTTGTTTTCCTTTCCTTTTGTCTTTCCCCTACCCTAGTTCCTTTTTCCTTTCAAGCAATTTCTTCCTATTTCACAGTATCTACTATACATTTTATACTTTGCTTACTCTTTCCTCTTGTATCTTATGGGGGGAATGTTTATGAGTCTGATTTATTTTATTTATTAGTATGGTTTCAAGTTTTATCCATTTACCTATAAAAGTCCCAAGCTTATCTTTCTTCATGACTGAGTAGTATTCTATTATATGCAAAAAAAGACCACTTCTTTTTTATCCATTCCTCAGGCAGTGGGCATTTGAGTTTTCTTCCCAATATTTATCATTACAAAGCGTGCTTTTATAAACATGGGTGCATACATGTCACTGTGGTATGATGTTTTTAATTCTTTTGGAAAGATACCCTGAAGGGGAAAGCTGGGTTCAACGGGAACTATAACCCTATTTTTTTGAGAAATTTCCATAATGATTTCCAAGTGTAAAAAACAGTTGAAAGCTAAGATATCTTTTCTGAGACTATAGTGATATCTAACCGAAAGAGTAAATTTAAATTCAGGCCAGGTGTGGTGGTGCATGCTTGTAATCCAGGCACTCTATTTGAGGCTGAGGCAGGAGGGTCAACATGACCCTCCTCATCTACATAATGAAAATGCTTAGCCTCATCTACATAATGAAACCCTGTCTCAAAAATAAGTAAATAAATTTAAATTTGGTAGTAAGTGAGAAAACGGGTTGTATTGCTAAATGATAGATGAAATATTTTAGTAGTTGTTTCTTAGCTTTTAAATTATCCCAAATGACAATGCAGTCAACTTTTTAAATACTCCCATAAATGAATTAGAATATCTGTGTAACATTTGGAGTTTTATTGAAATTATATTGTTGTCTTGCTAACATGATTTAGAAAAGTGAATTGAAATGTTGGGCAATAGTTCTAAGGTAGAAACTAAGATATACTTTATACAATTATGAAGAAAAGTATGAGTAGAGAAAGACTAGAAAGATGCAATATCTAGAACTAATAAATTTATGGCAAAATAATTTATTAGTTAATAAATAATTTTAATATTTATAATAGTATCTTGCCCCACAAGAGACCAGAAGTTACCATAGCAATTACCTATCATCATCCTTAAAATTTAACAAGAATGTGTATACAGGTCTACTTAGCTTTTAATGTGCTAATTCTATATAATTTTTTGAGAAATCCATGGAATATGTCCATCAAAATGATTATCAATGATTTCTTCATGAATATTTTCAACTCTGTTGCCATAAATAATCATTAAAATATGTGAACACACATATAAACAATACTATAAAATTTTTACAACTACAACTAGTTTAACTAATGAGGATGTGATCTTTGTAAAACTAAGGCATTTTCCAGAGAGTTCACCTGGCATCACCTCCTCTGCTACCCAACCCTGGGCTGTGGGATGGGCCCAGGAATGACTGGATGTCTAGCAGGCTGGGCTTGGTTTACCGCTTCTATAGTCACCACAAAAGAATGGTAGCCACGTGGACCAGGAAAGGCCAGCAGTAGAGGTACATAGGACAGACATGGCAGCAAAAGCAACACAGCCAGCAACCCACCAGGAGAAAAGAAAGACAGCGAGCTGGAGCAAAGTGAGAGCAAGAATGTCGCCTAGCCAAGCACAGTGGCACAAACCTTAAATCCAAGCTACCCCAGAGGTAGGAGAATCACAATTCTGAGGCTAGCCTGGGCAACTCAGTGAAACCCTACCCCAAAACAAGAAATATACAATGTTGGGGATGTAGCTTAGTGATAAAGCACCCTTGGGTTTTGTTCCCAGTACCAAGAACTGCACCACAGCAAACCAGACCAGCCTCCTTGCAAACAGCAAGGACAACCAAAGAATGTGGTCCAAAGAAGTGTTTTTCAGGGCCAGCCAAATAGCTCAGTGGCTTAAAGCACCTGCAAGCAGACGCAGGGACCAGGAGTTCGATCCCTGGACCAGCTGTGTTGGACCTGCCTCAGGGATGTGCTGAGACTACAATTGAGGCTCGGTGTGGTGGCATGAGCCTGTGATGCCAGCTCTTGGGAGGCTGTAAACAGGTGGATCACTACACATCTGATCTAGTAGTGAGACCCTGAACACCCTTCCCTAAAATAAGAAAAAAGTATCTTTCTATGGTTGAATAGACTTGCCACTCTGTTACCGCACTGTCTGCATTGGAGTGGGAATGACAGACAGTAGTCTGCATATATAGTGACCTACTGTTTACTAAAATGACAGTTTATGTTAGCAGGCTGCCTCAGTTAATGAGCACAAATATCTCTAAAATAATTACTCACATTAAATCTGACTTTCTGTCTGACATTAAAAGAGTAAGAATCTGCAATACAAACTGATCTGTAAAAATATAATGTATGGAAAAGTACAGCAAGATGTCAAAACTAAAGAAAGCTACATTTCCAACATGGAATTAGGAAAGTAAACTCAAGAGGGGTTATCTAACTCACCCTTACAACTAAACACTCTTGTATCTATGACAACCCTAGTGGCAAAGATTCAATCCTTCCTCTGGCTATTTATTTTTTTAAATATGGAAATAATTATAGATTTACATGAAGCTCCAAATAAATGTATAGAGAGGTCCTCTTCTTTAACCCCACTACCACGTGGGCAACTTGGATAACTGTAGTATACTATCAAAACCAGAAAATTTATATCGGTATAGTCTACAGAATTTACTCGGATTTCACGACTTCACTGTAGGTACCTGTTCTTCTATGCAAATGTATCATACATGTAAATTCATGTAACTACTACCACAGTCATAACACAACATTGTATCACCAAAAACCTTACTCCTGTCACTCCTTTAGAGAAAATTTTTTCAGTATTTGTTCCCATCATTTCTTTCTGCTGCTTTTTTTTTTTATATATTTAGTACAGGGTCTACAGGGTCTTACTACGTAGATCAGACTCATACTATTCTCCTGTTTTCAGCCTCCCAAGCATGAGGTAGCATGGCATGCATGGGATTGAACTCCAGCCATTACACTTTGCTTAAGCAGGTGCTTTAGTCTGCTGAGCTATTGGGCTGGGACTTATTCCCATCATTTCTAATCCCTGGAAATTGCTAATCTGTTATCTACATCTATAAATTTTATTTCCAAAGTGCCATATAAATGGAATAATATATTAAGTAATCTTTTGAAATTGTTTTCTTTTCACTCAGCAACATTTTCTTCAGATTCATTTTTGTTTCCTGAATAGTCACATATGGAGTATATGGAGTGGATGTAGCAATCTGTCCTCTAGCCACTGAAGGATACTTGAGCTGTCTCCAGCTTTTGGCTCTTATGAATAAAACTGCTAGGAACATTTACCTACAAGTTCTTTCTTTTTGGAACATAGGTCTCCACTTCCATTGTAAAAATGTCCCAGAGCTGCTGTGTTATGAAGGAAGTACATTCTTAGTTTTAGAGGATATTGTGGAATTATTTTCTAGAATGCTTTTATCATTTTACAGTCCTGCTGGAAATGAGTGATCTAATTTTTCTGATCTTTCTCAATACTTGGTATGGTCAAAATTTTAAAATTTTAGATATTCTAACATATATATATATAAATTTATAATTTTAAATTTATAAATTTTAAAATATATATATTAGTAAATTACTGGCCTTTTATTTTGCATTTCTTGATGGTCAGTGAAATTGAACATTTTTAATGTAATTGTTTTCTATCAGTATATCTCATTTGGTGAAGTTTTCTGCTATTATTCTTTGACTATTTTCTAATTGGAGTTTTCGTAAATGTTGAGATTTGAGAGTTCTTTACTCTAAGCACAAGTCCTTTGTTGGCTAGTGCATTGCACAATGCCTACTAGCATCAGATGTGGAAGAGTGTGAGACATCTGTCTACATGCTGGAGACCTGAGGGATCCACTCAAGGGCTTGGAGCCACAGCTGGACCCCCAGCAAGTCTGTCACAGGAGCTCTGATGATCCACGATGGGAGACCAGAGGACTGCACCAGAGCGGCCCAAAGGCCAGGGCTGGAAGCTGAAGTGTTGGCACCAAAAGGCTAATGTTCTGAGGTGGATGGCTGAGGGGCCTGTGCTGGAAGCCAGGAGACGACATCCAAGATGAAGACGAGGGTTGACGCTCCCAGGAAGAAAGAAAGAAGCCAAAGCTCTTCTGAAGAGAAGTCTAAAACTGTCCTACACAAAGCAGCCACAACAAAGCTCCTTCAAAGATCAGCTGAAATCCTTCCCACCATTCTCACTTTATACTATTCCAAAAACCATGCTGACTTAAATCAGCTGTGCATTCCCACTCAAGTTGACAATTAGTCGCTTCATTCTCATAGTTGGCAAACATTTCCTCCTCGTCCATAGCTTGTCTTATCCTCCTAACAGTCTTTCATAGAGCCAGCATTCTTAATTCTTCTGTTTCTTCTATATCTTTGCTGTTTCTTTATGATTGGTTTTAGTTTCATTCCACAATGGTCTAATGGTAAACATGAAGGATTCTGATTCTTTTATATTTATTTAAGCAGGTATTTTGGACTAGTATGTGAAGGCTGCTGTATGTGCTGCAGAGAATACATACTCTGTTTATTAGGATAGAACACTATCGTATCTATTAAGTCCATGTTGGAGGCTATGGTTCAGCTGTGCTATTTCTTACTGATTTTTTAAGTTGATTTATCTCTTTGAAAGAGTGGTGCATTGATGTCACCCACCATGACTGTATTAGCATTTGTTTGCTCTTTTATGCCTAACAACATTTGTTTGATAAAGACATGTACTGCCATATTTAGTGTACATGTATTTATAGGTGTTATCTTTACTTGTTGGATTATTCTCTTAACTAGCATGTAGTGAACTTATTTGTCTCTTCTGATCACTTTTAGCTTAAAGTTTACCTTTTCTGAGAGTAGAATTGCTGCCCCTGCTTGTTTTGGGGTCTCTGCAGGAAATACTATTTTCTGTCCTTTGATTTTTAGTCTATGAATACTTTTTGGATTACATTAGTTTCTTGAATTCAACACTGTTGGATTCTGTTTTTCCAGCCTGTCAAACTGTCTTTTATTTAATGCTAAGGCATTTGATTAATTCTCAACAATGTGGACTCTTTCTCTGTTGATCATTTCTATTTTTTTAATATTTATCTATTTGCTTTTTTTTCTTTTTTTGGTACTGGGGATCAAACTCAGGACCTTGTGCTTGCCAGGCAGGTTCTTAAGCCGCTGAGCTATCTCCCTAGTCTCTATTTGCTTTTCTTGATGCATTCATTCCATTAGACTTTGGGCATAGTTGATTTCCTTGTATCTGTCTAGGCCAGTGATGGTGAACCTTTTAGAGTTTTCAATGAAATAAAGAGCCCACTGCTGTACATACGCCATAGGCTTGCCACCAATGGTCTAAGATATTTTGAATTTTCTGGGGCTAGGGAGATAGCTCAGTGGTCAAAGTGCCCACATGGCAAGCACAAGATCCTGAGTTAGACCCCCAGTACTGCATGCCGTGCCAGCCCCAGAACCAGGCCTGGTGGTTCACGCCTCTAATCCCAGCTCTGGGGAAGCTAAGATAGGAGGATCACTATGAGGCCCAACTATGTAGTGAGATCCTATATTTAAAANAAAAAAAAGATTTTCTTGAGTTAGGGCTTGGTACTCATAAATCTCTTATTCTTCGCTATGGAAAGCTCTTATTTTTTCAGTTTTGCTGAATATATTAATTTAGTTTGGAAGTTGTTTTCTCTCAGAGATTAAAATGCTTCAAGCTCTTCTGGTCTCTGAGGTTGGTACTGAGATGTCTGCCTTAATGGAGTTATATTTATACACAATTTTTTTCTTTACTCTGATCATTTATTTTTATTTGTTTTTTGTATTTTTAAGAAAGGGTCTACAGGATGTTCGGTGTCTCTCTACTAGATCAGACTCACAGTGATCTGCCTGTTTACAGCTTCCCATGAGCTGAGATTTCAGGCATGCACCACCACACCCAGTCTCCACTGCCATCTCAGATAGCCCCGGGGGCGGGGCCAGCACAGCAGGTCTGGGAATTGAACCCCTGGCCCCTGTGCCTGCTTGCAGGCACTTTAATCTGCTGAGCTATTTGGCTGGCCCTTACTCTGATCATTCTTAAAATTCTAGATTTTTGTTGTTTGTTTGCTTTGACCACCTGGTACTTCACTTATAACATGTCTTGGGAGTTTTTCATTGCAGTTGGTTGCTGTTCTGTGATCCTTGCTTGCTTGTATGTTGCACTCTTTCCTCATATTTGGGAAATTTTCTATCATGATTTCAGTAAACAAATTCATTATTCCCTGTGAGCTAACTTCTAGTTTCTCTAACTCCAAATAGTCTTAGGCTGGTCTTCTTAGTGTTGTCTAATAGCCACTGGATGAATTTTTCTTGTTCTCTTATTTGAGTAACTCATTATAATTTACCATTTTGTCCTTTTTTCAGAAACACGGCCTTCACATTGATCACATCTGCAGTTTTTCATACACAACTTTTCATAGCTGGTATTTCTGTCTGATATGTTTTTATGCATTCTACATATCTGGTAAATTTGTCACTCATATTTTGAACCATTTTGGCCAGCTCTTCTAATTTTTTATTTTCCTCAAATACACACTGGTCATTTTGTATAAAATTCCATAAAATTTTGGGTCTTTGAACTTAGCATGTTTCTTGTTACTGTCCTTTAATCTAATCAGAGCTCTCTGCTACCTAGTGTTTACCTTCCTGTCTATTGGTACACCCTAACTCTCCCTTGAAAAGTTGAGAGATGTTGGGAGACTTCTGTTGCTTTGTTTCCCCTTTTCTGTATGCTCATTTTTTGAGGTTTTCCCCCCTTTTTTTGCTGCTGAGGGTTGAGACCAAGCAGGATGAGAGGAGCTTGTACCTGATGTGAAGATCTGTTTAGTAAGATGTTGCCTTCCTGTGAGGTGTTTTCAGCTGTATTTGTCAAGAAATAGTTTTCACTCTCTCAGCTATTTGTTTTAAGTGACTTGGAATCTTAAGTTAAAGAAATTAGATAGGGAGATGAGAAGAAGAAGGGAAAACAAACATCAGCTAAAACCAAAACACACAAAGAGAACACACCTGCTGACAGGAAGTCAGATCAAATATTCCAACAAGAGGGTGCCCATGTAATTCACACATGACCACTTTGCCACAAGTGGTCACGATACTCTCTTACTTTGGTTCCAGTGTGATTGCAGGAAACTATACCACACTGACTTCTTTCATTTGCACTCAAAACCTAAACAAACCCAGTCCCAGGAATTCTCTCCACTGACCCACAGGCGGAATCTGACACTGTCCCTGGGCTTAGCTTATGAATCCAATTTCTTAGGCATGGCAGCAGAATATACAGAGCAGAGTCAGGGGGCACTTAGATTCTAGCAGGGCTCTTCAGAAATCTGCAAACACATTTCCTGCCAGGGGTGGGGTGTCCCACATGAGATGATGATGGTGAGTGGCCTGGAACCACAGGAAATGGCAGATGATTCAGTATCAGGTGGGAATCTGAATAGTACACAGGCAGGAATGCATGCCTTTGGCAACCCAGGCCCTGTTCACCCATTTATTCTCTCTCTGCCAGTTGGGGGATGGGGTTTCCCTGCCTTCAGTGAGTACTGGTGAGGCTGTTACCAGGCTGCAGTGTACCATGGAGTTTGGAGGAAAAAATCATTGCATAAAGAGGGCTAGTATATGCTGAGTCAGGGCCTCTGCAGTCCAGCCTCCCAGTGCTCTCTCCTTGGGCTACTTGGAATAATGCTGACCTAATGTCTGTACTCCAGAAAGGCAGGGCTAGAGCAGTGCAGGCCAACTGTGGTAGCTCTTCTTCCCCTCTCCAATGATGTAGTTAAGTTTGATCTACATATATTATTTTTTCAGTTAATTCTCTGATTGAGGGTCCTGCATAAGACCCTCCCCCACTATAAACTATAGAACCCATAGCTTCAGTAACTGCTCTCTGAGTACCTCTGGCAACATTCCTCCTCTCATCAGCCATATTGGATCCATCATGGTTGTAACTTATTAATTTTAATAATTACATGTTATTTTAATACATATAATATTTAATAATAAATTAAATGCCTATGATTTGTTAAGAGTAATTTATTTGATTTTTAGCTATCCGGTCCCTAGCTATTTAGTATAAATAGAATAAGTATCCAACCTTGTCACATAAGATGTAAGAGTGCAACAAATGGATTTGCATGCTTCCCCCTCTATCCTTTGTGCTCTAATTCCCGGACATTATATCAACACACTTTATAAGCCACCAAAAATATAGTGGTTTTTGTCATAAATGAATGTATGAATTTTAAAGATATTCAAAGGTAAAGGAGTCTTCTATATTTACCCATATTTATCACTCATAATGCAATCCTTTCCTGAGAAAGCTAGAACTGTGCCCAGTCTTTCAATGTTTATATTGAATTTTCAATACTGAATAATTTCTATTATCTATAAAGTTCAAATTTTTTGTATGTAAGTGCAAAATTCTATACAATCCCATTTCAGAAAATTTCTATTTCAGACACTGTATTTTTTTTAAATTTCAATTTTTATAGTTTTTCACTGTTTTCTAGTTTTTATTTATTACTAGAGCATTTTCCTTCCTGCTTTTGAGCATAGTTATAACAGTTGATTTAAAAACCTCATCAGGGCTGGGGAGATAGCTCAACAGTCTAAGCAGCTGCCTGGCATGTGCAAGGTCCTGAGTTTGATCCCTGGTTCTGCATGTGTATAGTCCCAGAAGCCCCAGGCATGCCGTGCTGGCCACTGAGACCTGGCATGGTGGCACATGTCTGAAATCCCAGTGCTGGGGAGGCTGAGACTGGAGGATCACTACGAGTCCGAACTTCATAGCAAGACACTATATCAAAAAATATAAATTAGAAAAAAATCTCATCAGCAGCTGGGCATGGTGGCACATGCCTGCAATCCCAGTACTTAGGAGAACGAGACAGGAGGATTGTTGCAAGTTCAGCGAGACCCTATCACAAAAGGACAAGAAAAAAAACCAACCAACTCAACTCATCAGCCATAGTCATATTCATCAGACAATCACAGGTTGAGTTCCCAGCCACTGAAATAATCACAATAAAGTGACTTCATGAATTTTTTGTCATGGTATATAATGATTATATTTACATTACAGTGTGGTCTATTAAATGTGCAATAGCATAATACCTAAAAATGTACATGTGTTAAAAATACTTTTTGCTCAAGATGCTAACAGTCTATTTTTCTGCTCATTTAGTGTCTTGGCTTGATGCTGACTATAGCTGACTAACCAGCGTGGTAGCTGCTGAAGGCTACAGTGGCTATGGCATCTTATTCACGTAAAACAGTGAAGTTTCGCAAGACTGGCTGAGTGTTCCTCCCGAGGAATGTTTTTGTTTTTTAAACAGAGAGAAAAAAATAAAAATAATACAGAACTTTAAAACAAGATGATAGGAAATTAATAAGTTATTATATCCTGTGTTATTATCTTCAAAGTAGTTGCTCAGATTACAAGATACAAGCATGCAAAATTGATCAAACAATACAAGCATTGTTATAAATGCTTTTTGATAGCATTTTACCATAGCAAAACTTCCTTAACATTGGAACCTATCCTCTCAAATTCTACCACTACCTTACCAACTAAGTTTATATAATATTCTAAATCTATTATTGTCATTTCAACAGTGATCATAGCAAATTCCCAGGAATATATTCCATCTCTAAAAGTCAAGTTTCTTTGATCATTCATAAGAAGCAACTCTTCATTTTTTAAAGTTTTAACATGAGATTACAGCAATTGCATCAAGCTCCACTTACAATTGTATTTCCACTTGTCTTGGAATCTTCAAGTTGTCTAAAGAGTTAGAATCAACTTCCTCCAAATTTCTATTAATTTTAATGTTTTGAAATAAAATCCTCTCTTTTTAGGATTTCAATTTACTTTGCAACAGATCTATCAAATGTCTATGGCTTCTATATCATTACCTGCTACTTCACCTTGCACTTTGATGTTAATAAAGATAGTTTCTTTCTTTAAATTTCACAAACCAGCCTCTGCTAGCTTCAACCACTTGTGCAACTTCCTCATGTTTCTCAGCCAGTCTTCACTGGCATTCCTCCACAGTAGGTTTGGCTTAAGTGGATGCTCTAGCTCATTTGAGTTTCTACCCAGACCAATAAAACATCCTTGACATCAACAAAGGCTATTTTTACCTTATAATTTGTATGTTCACTGGAGTAGCACTTTCAGCTTCTTTCAAGAACTCTTTCTTTGCACCTACAGCTTGGATAATTGTTTAGTACAAGAGGCTTACCTTACAGCCTATTTTGGCCATTCTCACTAAGTTTAATCATTTCTAGCTGTTCATTTAAAATGAGAGATATTTGACTCTTCCTTTCATTTAAAATTTTTAATTAAATGTGGGATTATTAGCTGGCCTAATTTCAATATTATTATTGTGTCTCAAAGAATAGGAAGGGATAAGGAGAGAAAAAGAGACAGAGGAATAGTTGATTGGTAGAGCAACCAAGACACACACTTAAAATGTACTAATCTCTTCATCATCTCACATGGACATGGGTCTTGGGGCCCCCCAACAAGTACATAGTGATATCAAAGATCAGCGATTAGAGATCACCATAAAGGTACAATTACAATAAGAAAAAATTTTAAATGGTATGAGAATTGCCAAAATGTGACACAGACCCTATATTTACTGAGGTGAGTACATGCTGTTAGAAACTGTAGATAGATTCATGTGACACAAGATACCAACCTTCAACTTGCAAAAATAGCTATATATAAGAAGCACAATAAAACAAAGATAAATAAAACAAATTATGCTTTTCCATCTATCCCCTGGAATAATTTGGGTTAGTCTCTACTTGCTGTCTATTTTGAAGGGTTAAAGGCCATATTTTAGGTTAGGTTCCTTCAAAATGTATTGATTTATTTGTCTTGTCTTATCAAGCAGTTAATTTAGCCTAATTCAACCTGTAAAAATCTATATCCTCAGGGTATGTATCAGCTAAAATATCAGTTACTTTAGCTGAGGGTGAGTTGCTTAGATAAGGGGTTAACCAGAATTTGGAAAGACTACATGCAACTTTGGGCTCTTGCTGTATCTTCTCCAGACACTGCCCCACTTCCACAGTGGCTATGGCTGCCTTGATCTCTAATCTCTAGTCTTCGGGCCAAAATGAATACATATTTCTACCAGATGTTTTGCTTCTCTGTGTGATGTAAACTGTATCCTGACCCTAGTCCATTCACCTTTCAAAAATAAAAAAGGAACCCACCAAATTCCGCGTCTTTCTTTCAGTACTCATAATGATTTTTAAGATATTTAAGACTAATTCTTAAAGCAGTTTTAGGTTCATAGCAAAACTAAACAGAAAGAGAATTCCTATATACCTCCTGCTTGCCTACTGTTGACATTATACACCACAACTGTGCATTTGTTCCAATCAGTACCTCAACACTGATACATTATTACTGCCCAAAAGTCATAGTTACATTAGGGCTCATTCTCGGTCTTGTATATTCTGAATTTTGAAGTGTACATAATAAAATATGGCCACACTGGTCCCCCAAATCCTATGTTCCACTGATCCTTCCTTGCCCCTCATCTCTGACAACCAATGGTATTTTTACTGTTCTATAGTTTTGCTTTTTCCAGAATATTTGTGGTTGCAATAACACAGTAAATAACCCTTTCAGATTGGCTTCTTTCATTTTGTAATATTCTATCTTTCAAGTTCTGACCATTATATACTTAGTTTCCCTTATATACTTGGTTTTGACCATTTTTAAGGAGTTATTTCATCCAGAAATCATAGTTATTATCTGTGGGAAGGTTGACCTGATATGAGTTGCTCAGCCATTAAAGAAGCAAAAGTTTTAAACATAAATGAATACATTCAACACAAATAACCAGACTCTGACTACAGATCAAAACATATATATCATAGTTTATCTTAGATTATCTGTAATTATTGAATTTTAGGGTAGAAGTAGACCATAAGGATCACCTGTTGCACTGGTAACAGGTTTGAAAGATAAATTTTAATACTCTTCACATACAATGAAATATCATAATTTCATTACTTTTGATGTACTATTTACAACAATTATGTTCTAATTAGTTCTAATTATGTTCTAATAGCAAACCTGTCAAGGCTGTTTCACGAATAGATTTAACTTGTAGAAAAACTTCTCCTTTAAGTGAAGTCCAATCTTGAAAATTATCATTTATTTCATTTTTAATAGTAGTTAGCTCCTTTTTAGTAGATGAAAGCAAAGAACAAGTCTTCTTCCATAAATAGTTAGACTCCAACAATTTTTGACTACAAAGTAACAAAATAAAAAATAGGATTTTTGAAAACAGTAGGTATAAGAAATATTTCTTCGAAATGATTATAGAAGGATCATATAATCTACTATCTAAATGAGCCGATTTTGAAAATGAAAGGTATGATACATATTATATGAGACAACATAAACCAGAAATATCTCTAGAAGAAAGAACCATATAGCTATGTCAACTCATTTCCATTTTTAACTACAAGGAAAGTTATACACGTTGCAGTGTTTTTATTAATTCAACAGCAGACCTTTAGAAAAGAAAGTCTGGCCACAGCAGTTTGGTAATAGAGCCTAAACAAGGCTCTCAGACCACCTGTTACAACATTCTCCCAGTGTTCTTGCTTTATCACAGGCCATAGTTCAAAGTAATAACATATTTCTGTCATCTCAGTTACATTACTTCAGATATCCTCTTTATTGATTTCCTTAAAAATCAAGCTGGATGCAGACATAGATTTGGGAGTTCTATGCAAAAAGGTGATGACTGCAGCTATGGGAGGGTAGTTACTTGGCCAATATTTATGGTCCCTAGTAAACTAGGATCTATGGTACGAAACTGAATCTGTCTTGCTCATCATAATCTCCTTCCTTAGTATTTAGCACAGTACCCACGATACTGTAGTGCTTAACAAATAATGACCAATTATTTATTGTCTATGTGCTCAGGATAACACATGGACAATACTGACATTTAAGGGACTAAACAGCAAAGAATTTCTCAAAGGGAGGACTAATTAATGAATTAGAAGAAAAACTATCAGAAAAGGTAGAAGATTTCAAGAAGAAAGCATTAGTCTGTGTTAAAAGCCTCAGATAAAGACTAAAGAGAGTTCTTTTTAGTTTGTTTTGAGGAGGCCTTTGATGACCTTGAAAAAAGGCCTAGCCTAGGTAGGAGAGGCCTGAGCAGAGGAGCACAAGTAAGTACAGTCACTCTGTGGCACCCTCTACCAAGAGTCTTGACTGAGGAGGCCACAATGGGTGTAAGATGGTACATGAGGATGAGATTCACCCAAGTGCAAGCACAGTGAGGCAGACAATGAATCTGTGTAGTCACGGAGGCAAAACAACACAGACGTATGTGATCACTTCTTGTGAAAATCCATAGAAAAGCCAAATAGGAAACAAAGGTTAAAAGATTCGCCTCTTCCATGAAGGACGGTGTGCTTCTGTGAGTTAAGTAAGGTGATTCAGTCAACGTGCACAGCTAAGATGGTTCTTGATTTCAGAAAGCAGAGGAAGATTATAATCTGGGAGCCAAACGTGAGAAGGGGAAGCCTGAACGTGGAGACAGGAACTGATCTGGCAGAGGGCCAAGGGCCAAGAAGCAAGTCTAGTTAGGGGACTATCATGAGGTGCTGTGGGGAGCGCCGAGATCAAGCTCCAGCCATGGAGCTCAGAGCCCTAGAGAACATTTAACAGAAGGAAAGATGATGCGGATGTAGATGCCTCTGTGAGGAGAAAGGCGATAAACAAAGCTTGAGCTGATCAACTAAGACTAGAGCTCAGTTTTGTGAAGCCTAAGTATATTCTATAATTTCTTGGAAAGCACAAGAGTGGTAACAAAATTAGTTTTAAAAATGTATAATTGTCTACTGAATGAGAAAAATCACTATAAGTAAAATTTACAAGTCCATAACTTTCACTAGTATCACAATATACAGAAACACAACGTAAGTTTTTTTAACAGTTGTACAAGAATCTAAAGATGTCTAGCCACTCCAAAATCTTACATTTTTCTAGAAATAATGGGACTCACAAATAGGTTTATCTTAGATGTCATCCTTGAAGTAATATAATAGTGTGTGTGTGTGTGTGTGTGTGTGTGTGTGTGTTAATCAGAATTACAGGAGCATTCAACCACTGAATCACATCGCTAGTCATTTCTATTTTTTATTTTGAGACAGTCTTGCTAAATTGCACAGACTAGTTTCAGTCTTTTGATCCTCCATCAGTAGATGGAATTATAGGTGACACCACCACTCTCAGCCTATTATGACTTTTATATTCAATAATGTCAATAATTTTTCTCAAATCAGGAGGAAACAAATATTTCTCCAGGGTATATGAATAACTCCTATTCATTAGACTATCAAATAACCCAAAAACTTTTATTGAAAACTTATTTTCTTTTATTGAAAATTTATTTATTTCATATGATATGAAAACATTATTGATATAATTTTCTTTTTTATGCCTAAATCATTTTCATTGCTTACATTACTCATGTTTACTTTTATTTCAATCATTTAAGAGTTATATATAACCAAGTTTTTAGTCTGTAACTTTTTACTTGTTTTATTGAAACTGTTCTAAACTGTCTTTCCAACTGGCAATTATAGTGATGTATTCTCAAGTCAACTCTCCCTTAGAGAGAGTCCCCAAGCCTATAATTACTCCAGTGGCACAATGACATCATAAGGGGGACAGAGAGGAAATTGCAATGGAAAGCGAATTTTTAAAATCAAACCATCTACTTTTACCAGTGGCCCCCCAGAACTCTAGAAAGAAGTCTTCAGTGGGAGCATCTGCAACTTAAACACTTACTTCCCAGTAAATCTGTCTGAGTTGGCCATCTTAATGTTCTCTGTAATGTGGCTGCTCAGAGATGTGTAGTGCTGATGAGCCTAAGCTGAACTGCAAGGGAGTCTAAAGAATCTAGTGCCTAACAGCCCACAAGTAGACATCAAGACTGAGGGCTTGAGGGCCGGCCAAATAGCTCAGTAGATTAAAGCGCCTGCAAACAGGTGCAGGGGCCACGGGTTTGATCCCCAGGCCTGCCATGCGGCCCCGCCCCCAGGGCATGATGAGACGGCAATTGAGACTGGATGCTTTGGCGTGTGCCTGTAATCCCAGTTCTTGGGAGGCTGTAAAACAGACAGGTCACTACTAGTCCAATCTAGTAGTGAGTGAGACCCTGAACACCCTGTAGACCCTTCCCTAAAATACAAGAAAAAAATCACTGAGGGTTTGAAGATAAACATAATTAAGCAAGTAGAGGTAAAAGATCTTGGCATATTAGCAAACTCTATTTAGAAATAGCCTCCTATATAGAAAAACACATACACACACAAATATTAGAATAAATAAGTTTATGACGATTAAGAATTTAAAAAACTACATGCAAAAACCAATTTTATTTCTATACACTTCAATAACCAATTCTTGAAAATAAAATCAGAAAAAAGCCTCATTCATAAGATAAAGAACATAAATCATTTATAAGTAAATTTAATAAAGGAAGTACAAAAGAGCAAAATACAACAGTTCCAAGGGAACTAAAGATCTCTATGGAAAGACGCAGCCATGAACATGCATTAAAAAATTCAATATTTAAAAGTGACAATTCTTTCCAAATTGATTTGAACTGTAGTAGTTTACCTTTCAAAGTTCTAGTAGTCTACTTTGCAAAACTAAAGTGATCCTAAAATACATGGGAAAATGTAAGAAACCCAGACTAAGCAAAATAATCTTCAAAGCAGAAAAGAAATCTGGAGGGCTTAAATTTTTTGATTTTAAAACTTACTGAAAACAACAGCATTCAAGAGTGTGGCTAAGGGAACACATATAGATTAATGGAATAGATCAGAGTACCTAGAAAAAATCTTTTCTGTTCATGGTAAACTGACTTTAGCTAAAGGTCCAAGGCAATTCAATAGAAAAAGTAGCTTTTTCAGCAAATGGAGCTAGGTAAATTATCCACATGAACAAAAAGATGTATAAATTCTCACCTCATACATGAAACTAAAGTAAATGACTCATAGATCTAGATACAAGAGCTAAAACAAAAAACACCTTAAAAAGTTAGAAAAACTAAGGAAAAAGTCTTTGTGACTTTGACTTAGGCAGTTCTTATATAGTACAATCCATAAAAAGATAAATTATTTATAGTTCATAAAAATAACAACTTAGGCTGGGGAGATAGCTCAACAGCATAAGCTTCCTCCTGGCAAGTATAAGGCCCTGAGTTCGATCTCCCTACCCCCCCCCCCC
>NDGM011200800.1:0-10454 GCA_002564305.1 Octomys mimax | reverse complement strand
TCCCTGGCCCTCCAATAAACTTTAAATTTAAAATGCCTATAGTTGGTAGACATATTTATCAGGTTTCCGAGATTTAATATTGTACATTTGATATTTTACATTAAATGGCTAAGAGAAGAAAAGACGGTACTTTATTTGTATTTCTCAATTGTGTAGGTTCCTAGAGTTTATAAGAACCTTGGTAATCATCTAAGTTCTAAACCTTCAAAGTTTTACAATTTTTAATAATTTGTTGGATGCAAGACACCTGCCTCTTGAGCCATAGTAGTCAATTTCATGAATATTTTCCAGCATGTAGGACATATCTGTGTTGTGTCATTATGTCTTGGAATTTTCACAAGTTAGGTGTTTAAACGATTTATGAAAAACCCTGCTTCGAAAATGATTATGAGGGCCACCAAATAGCTCAGTGGATTAAAGCACCTGCAAGCAAGTGCAGGGGCTGGGGATTCAATCACCACACCTGCTGTGTTGGCCCCACCCATGGGGTGTGCTGAGGCAGCGATTGAGACTGAGTGAGACTGAGCGTGGTGGCGTGTGCCTGCAATTCCAGAACTCCAGGGGCTGTAAACAGGCGGATCACTATGAGTACGATCTGATCTAGTAGTGAGACCCTGAACACCTTGTAGACCCTTCCCTAAAATACAGAAAAAAATAAAATAAAATAAAATAAAATGATTATGTTAGTTCATAGGGGGAAGAAAGTATATTCCCAAAGACTGATATTCCATGCAGAGTACTGGGCTCTGAGTGCTGGATCAGTATAAATGTGTGGATAATTTCATGCTCATCATTGGCTGCTTTTTTGAAATTTGTTTATTAAAAATCACTGATTTATTAAAAATGCTATTCTGATCCTTACACTTATAACATGACTAATAGTAGAGTCAACATAAACTATGATGTACTTCTAATGGTTGACAAGTGTCACTTGAGTTGACAATCAGAATCTTGAACAATGATAGGTGTCCTGGGTTTTCCTTTAACTCCTTCATGTCAAGGTCTTGGTCCTTTTTAACACTTTTGCCCATGGTCCAGCTCCTTTCATATGCTAAGCTAAAGCCATTCTAACACATTGAGTCAAAGGGACATGACATAGTTTAGAAGGGCTGCTTTTTGTTTTATTACTCTAGAAGCTAAAAAGGCTCAGAGTAGCAGTGCCTACTCTTTAAAAAAGAGTTGCGAAGGCTTGCAAACTTTCCAAGGGTGCAAAGTGGGAATGTCTTTTGCATCGTTCTGGTATTCAGTTTTGATTAGCATTTTTATTTATTTCTATTGTGCTTTGTTAGTAGGGAGTGTAGTGAAGAATATCTTTTTCTTCTAACTATGGATATAGCCTGATCAGTGATTATTCATATCCTAAAAAGAGCATACCTTTTTTGTTATTTGTTTAATTCTGCATTGGGAGGTTAAGTTTAAGGATGGGAATAAAAAGTATGGTTTCTCAGAAAAAGAGAAGATAACCTTTTACACCTTGGAATTATCTGTGGAATGAGGAAAACATGGGTGGGGCCAAGGTCACAGTACAAGAAAGTCCTATCAGCAAATCCATGCTTTGTTCCTGATCTGCTGGCCACCTGTCATTTAGTAGTGATGAAGGAGGTCAGATAAGTGATTTCTTGTCCCCTCACTAGCTGCCACCCACCACTCTTCCTTTCCTTTCCCCTTCTCTATGCCTGGACACAGGGATTCTAGGAGTCAGTCTACCATTTTCTTGCCTTTTCCCAACTCCCTCAGCTTTATTTCTTCCTTTTCTTCTCAGTAGGTGGATTATAGCACCTTTTCCTTGGACTTGGTGATTCTGTCTTTAGCAAGAGGACAGAGCAAATGACAGGAAGCAGAAGCCCAGGGTCTCCCTGGCTCCAGCCCAGGACTCCTATGACTCTTACTCCACAAGACACAGGGCTTGAGCTGCCTCTTCCCTTCTTGGGTCCACATAGGATCCCTTTTGATCTTCTGATTTCCTTGGGTTCTTGTTTTGTGAAAGAGGAGCCTCGCCTGGCCTTCTTCATGTGGCTTTTACAGAAACATAACTGCGCATGTGCTGCTCATGCCTCTGCTGCAACCCATTTACCACTCTGCCATATACCTGAGGAAGTCCCAGAGCAGGCCAAGATGAGAAGGTGAAAACATAGACTCACCCTCTGGGGGGACATGTGGAAAATTCCTATTGCAAAGGGATGTGGGTATTGTGGTAGGCTTATAGCTGATTTTCAGTTTAACCCAGTAGAGAAGAAGAAAAGCTCTGGCTACACCGACTAGGTCCATTTTTAAACCCTGTCTTATCAATCCTAAATTCAAGTCTCTAACATTTGGAAATTACTTACTGTCACTCAGGAATTGTCCCTCCTCTTTTCAAGCCATGATATTTAACATGCATCTTGGCTCTTCCTCCTGTATCACAACACCATTTTCTTTTCCTTTTTCCATTTTTTCTTAGTCCATCTGATTATTTTGCTTAATTTGAATTAATTTGTTTTTAAAATATTAAATGTTCATTATATTTGTATCCTTGTTTATATTCTTGTTTACTTTATTTGTGTTTATTTTAAGTATTTATAATAAATCAGCATTATTAATAAAATTTTTTATAATTGTATAAGGCATATTCTCCCTTGCTTGGCTTCTTTTATTTTTTTCTTCTTTATTCTCTTCTGTTTTCTTCTTTGATTTTAAAGCAGACATTGACAGTTTTTAAAAGAGCTTCTCTACTGATGCTTGCTTTCTCAGGAAGTCTCTCTGAGCTCGATAAATTGCTGTTGATCATTATCCTTTGTTTGTAACCAGATTTGAGGCCATGCTGCAGTTCTCACAAACAAATCAATTTGAATTAATTTGCCAAGTGGAGTTAATGAGGCATTGTGTGAATTCAAGATATCCTACAACCACTGTCTTCCCCAAGGTCCTTCCTTCACTGGGAAAATTTTGATTCTTGCTCCCCACTGCAGTAGTGTATACCTGACCTTTGAATCTTACACGAAAGATATGTAGTTCCCAACTGGTTTATGTTTGAATAGCCTTGGAAATGCTAGGAAACCAAACAAATAAGTTTATGAGTAATTCTTTAATTAATGCCTCAGAGGAGAGAGTGTTGACTTTAACTGCATACTACGATGCTTGTTATGCTAAAAGTCCTATTCCAGGGAAGCAGAAGTCTGAGAAACATCAAATGATGGAAGTCATATTTCTTAGGTGATCTTTAAGGCCTCCTCAGTTTTGAAAACCACTGGCCTCTTCTTTTAAAGTGGCCTTTGCCCCCAGAAAGAAGTTCATGATCAATTACATAACAGGAAAGCATTGATGCAAAATGGACTTCAGTGATTCCATCAATTTCCCATTCTCTTTATTTATATCTTCATCTTGTTACAAATGAGAATCCTTCAAACTAGAGAGACCGATACAAACAAAAAATGGAAAATTCCTGCAAAGGTGAGAAAAATGATAATAAATTTTTAAAAAATAGCTCAGATTTCTAGTCTGAGGTGATTTCTCAAGGTGTTTAAAAAAACTTGAAATATGACCCATTATTAACATCCACTAATAAATCAGCATAGGATTTATTATATGAGGAATAAATAGCATATAAAATCAGTGTAGGAGAAGAGTGCTAAATTGTACATAGTATTAAAGGATAGATCTGTTAAACTTGAGAGTCATATATAAACATTCTGAAGTACTTTTTTGACCAAAAAGGTGGCATAGTTTGCCATATTTAACAATAACAAAAAAAAAAAAAAAAAAATCTAGCGAAGCCTGAGGACTCACATGAACTCGTTAAAATAAGTCTTGCCAAACGTGTAAATTCCCCTTGGGTAACATTGTAATAAATTGGCAAGTGAGGAGAATGTTATAAATATCATGCATACCTTCACTTCCCCAGGGGTATAATATACAGAAAAGAGTGAAAAAACTATCAGAGTGATCTGTCAGTGGGCCATAAGACCCAGCCTCCTACTTTCGCTGTATGCATTACTATATAATAAATTATTCCACAAAACTTCTTAAAAGTGATAATTTTTTTGTTTGTTTGTTTGTTTCACAGTTTCCATAGGCACATTTTGGTGGCAGCTTAGTTGTATAGTTCTGGTGCACACTGACTTAGGAATCATGGTGAGGAAATTGACTGAAGGCAAGGTGAACTCAAGGTGTCTATAGGCTTGGAAGACAGGGCTGCATGATGGATCGTCCACATGGTGTGGGCAGGATGCCATCTTGGAAGTAGACTGCATCCCACTAACCCTTTTTCGGATGTGGCCTTTCTGGCTCTCTCCCTTGCTTTGGCCACATCTCCCCAAGCTTTCTGTGTATCTTCATCATGTGACACTGACATTGACAGAATGAGTGGTCCCAGAGGGTCAGTGGGAAGTCTGAATAACTTTTGTGATTTGATCTCTAAAACCAAATATTATCATTTTCATCCCATCTTACTTTTTAGAGCCATGGCACTAAATCCAACTTCTACAGCAAGCAGAAACAACAAAAAGACAACCTGTATTTAGAGGTGGATTTATTTAGGCCAATGGACACTGATCAGTTTAATTCCCAGAATATCAGGCCCTGATCTCTGCCAGTCTAGGGCTTATATGGGAAAAGCAAGCAGGAAATACAGAGCCAGAAGGCTTGTCAGCTGGGGATTGGTTCCTCTAATATGTATCATAGTGCTCAGCTACGCATTACAGTGACCAGATGCATCTATGAAACAGGAGCAAGTGGAATAGGAACACAAACTGTTACCTGGGGAACTAAAAAGCTGAAGTATACCTGATTGAGGTGGGGGGCATTTTGTGTTACACAATTACTATTAAGATTGGAGAATCCAGCTCTCTTACAGAAAGAAGTTTCAAAGAATTGGTAGAAATTATAAAGCCATACTCTAATCTTCCTGTAAATGTTTCAGGGAACAAAATGAAAGAAAAAAAGATATGCTAATTAAACAAGCTATGATAGAAAGCTAAGAGAGATATCTCCAGCCAGAAACAAACACCTCGAGGCAAACATTGTCTTATCAGGCTTGAATACTATTATGAAACAAAGAAAGAACAAATTTACAGGATATAATTAAAGCTCCATGTTGAAGTTCAAAAAATGTATTGCATGAATGCAGTATTTTGTGAACTTTTTTTTAGAAGCAATTCACCTAGAAAGAGACTCAAGTTTTAGTTGAAAAACCAACCAAATGAGTAGCTGGCTTTGGTGTGGTTGTTTAGGTCACTGTTGCAAAACGCTGCCAAGGAAGCCACCTTGGAGGTGAATGGAAAAGTGTTTGTTACTTTTAGATCCACTGAGAGTAATATACAGACAATCCTCAATGTAGCATAGGAAAACTTAATTTCTTTTTAAAACTTAAAAATTTAACTTTAAAATTAAATGATGGGACCAAAGGGACAGGTGTTCAGTATGTCTACTACTAGTAACTTTGAATTGTTTTTCTTTCCTGTCAGCAATGATACTCTGCCTGATGTAGGGCAAAGGCAGCATGTGGTATCCCCTGGCAAGTACGTGATCATGAGGGGAAATGACCAAGACTCTACAGTATTAAGGGCCAGCCAAATAGCTCATTAAAGTGCCTGCAAGCAGGTGCAGGGGCCGGGGCCTGGGGCCTGCTTTGCCAGCCCCGCCCCCGGAGCTTGCTGAGACTGCAATTGAGACTGGGCGTGGTGGTGCATGCCTGTAATCCCAGCTCTTGGGAGGCTGTAAACAGGAGGATCACTAGGAGTCCAATCTAAGAGTGGTACTCTGAACACCCTGTAGACCCTTCCCTAAAGTACACACACACACACACACACACACACACACACACGACTATAGTATTATATGCTGCTGAGTTATTGTGTTTGGCTGGTTAGATGCATTAAAATGTACTTTTCTCATATCTTAACTTTATAATGGGCTTACTAGGATATAACCTCATAGCAGATAGAGAAACACCTGTACTCAGTGGCAGGCATGGACTCAAGTTGGCTCTGTGCCACAATGTGGATTTTCACTGGCCCTCCGGGGGCCCTGTGTTGGAGGCTTGTGTGCCAGATATCACTACTGGGAGCTGAGGGACACTTCAGGAGGTCGGGCAGCCTGACTGAGCCTTTGGTCAACGAGGATGTGGCTTCAAGGGAATTGTGGGACCCCAGACCCTTCCTTCCTTCTACTGACTCCTGGTTCATGAACTGAGGAGGTTTACTTGGCCACACACTCCTGCCACGACCTGCTACTCATCAGGGACCCAAAGCAAATGCCCTGCACCCAATTCTTAGACCTCCAAAGCTTTGAGATAAAATAAGTGTTTTCCTGTTTTAAATGAATTACCTCAGGAATAAAGTCACTGCAAGACAGCTATGAATGCAGTCTAAAGGGCCTCTGCTTCATAAGCACCAGAGATCGCACCAAATCTAGACATAAGTGTTACTGTGGCATACATTAATTAAAACACCACTGTAAATGTTGGTGCGATTAATTCATATGGCTGAAGATGTAGCCTGGTGACACCATCCTCCCAAATCTCATTCCTGCCCCCTAAGCTGTATGGGGAATTACACATGCATGTGGGAATGAACAGAAGTTTAAAAACATTTCTGCAATTTGGTCTTACATTGAATTTGATATCCTCCACTCAGAAATGGAAATGAAACATGGTGGGCATGCTAGGAATGGGGATAAGGAGTGGAGTGAACAAGGTAGATAGAAATAGGAAAGTCACAAGGCTACAAAGATCCAGGAAGATCACAAAGGGGGATATGCAGGAAGTGTGGATCATGGGGAAGAGTGGGTCTCAAAATAAAACTGTGAGGGCCAGCCTAATAGCTCAGCGGATTAAAGAGCCTGCTTAGGTAGATGCAGGGGCCAGGAGTTCAGCCCATGGTTGATCCCTGGGCCTGCTGAGATGGTGATGGAGACTGGGTGTGGTGGTGTGGGCCTGAAATCCCAGCTCTTGGGAGACTGTAAACATGAGGATCACTATGAGTCCAGTCTAGTAGTGAGACCCTGAACACACTGTAGACTTTGTCCTAAATGCAAATAATAATAAATAATAATAATAAAATAAATAAAACTGTGGATTCTGCCACACAGGGACAGGCACTGAGCGATGAGAGGAGAGGTCATAGAGGGCATCTCAAGAGAATAATATGCCAAATAGCCAAAAAGAAAGCAGTAACAGTTTAGTTTGTAAGAGAAATTTGAAAATGCGTGACACTAAGAATTGTGTAGAGAAGTAACTCTTGTGGAAATTGTCTTCTTGTTAGTTTCTTTTGTGAATCAGACAGCTGTTCCAGCAAAAGCAGCAACTTCATGGAGAACTTGCGTGCCATGCGTTTTGTTAAGTGCCATCCGTGCAATATTAACACTCACAACAATCCCATGTTGTAGTTACTATTGTGACCCCTATTTTACATATGAAAAGCTCAAAATACAAAGGTGCACCAATATGCAATCATCCTAAATGTACTTTTCAGGTAGAAACTGGACAACATGGAAACACTGACATTGACTTCTCTGTCACTGTATATCCCAGAATAGTCATAGAAGGAAAAAAGTGACAGTCTATGAGGAATGAAAGTAAATATAGTCCATTTATTTTTAAATGTATAATTATTTTACAGTAGTTCTTATAAAATGTTCTATAGACCTGGTGTGAGTAAGAACTTTCCATTAAAATTGTTAGTCTCTTTAACTGTAAGAGCTAATTGAGATGGCAATTAGGTGGACTTGGTTTTCTTAGCCTACCTGGATTCAAAGGATCCTTTAGGAGGGCTGGACAAATAGCTCAGTGGATTAAAGCACTTGCAAGCAGGTGCAGGGGCCAGGGGTTTGATCTCTGGGGCTGCTACGTGGGCCCGCCCCCGGGGCACATTGAGATGGCAATTGAGACTGGGTGTGGTGGTGCAGGCCTGTAATATCAGCTCTTGGGAGGCTGTAAACATGCTGATTACTACAAGTCCCATCTAGTAGTGAGACCCTGAACACCCTATAGACTCTTCCCTAAGAAAGAAAGAAGGAAAGAAAGAAAGATGGAAAGAAGGAAAGGAAGGAAATAAAGAAAGAAAAGAAAAGAAATCCTTTAAGGATGAGAAAAGTTAGGAGAAATTCTGGGAGAAGTACCCAAGGTGGAGAGCTAAGGATGGTCTCAAAAAAGCCTTTCTCAGAGAAAGGCTACTGGCTAGTGATGCACACCCTAGTTATAAGAAACAGTCTTTAGCATCAAAACACTAACAGAAAAGGTTCTTTGATTATGTTAGGTGTATGAAAATGATATTAAAAAAAAGAAAAAGAACAAAAGAAACAATGTTCCATGTTAGCATGCATTTGCACAGCATGTGTATCCCAGCAGCAACAAAGGTCACAGAATATGGATGTGGCCACTTGGTGAGCTAGGCACAGAGCAGTCAGGTTATAGTCCTAGCCTGGCTTCCATCCTGACCTCCTAGCCTGTGATGTGCTTAGACGTGAGGACAGCATTTCTAAAGGCAAATGGGTAAGACAAATGGACAGGGAGCAGGGTCCAGTGAAAATTTTAAGACTGAGAGGTGTTCTGTAGGGCTTTTCACAGCAGATCTGCTGCTTCTCCTCTCTTCCATTACATATTTCCTTTACTGTTCATTGGGAGAAAGAACTTTCATTTTGGAAGCTTTAGATACCCTTTTTAGGGAAATATCTTAAGAATTAAAATAAGCCCCAATTGTCTCAGTTCTCCACCTCTTCTGAGTCTCCATAAGCTAAATCCTTGCCTGGTCTATTGCATCTAATTTTCTTAAAGCCATGAACTAGAGATATTAGCATCTTCTTTAAAATCATGAACAATTTCAGGCTTATCTACATCTATTTTCAAAGCTCACAGAACTGGTCAATGCAGTAGAATTGGTGCCAATGAGCATGGTTCATCTTGGTCCCCTTGCTTTAGTGGTTCAACTCAAGTTCCCAGGGACAGTATGTTCGTAAGATGGCTTTGATAGCAAAGAGATAACCCTTTCCTGTTCCTTCTAGTTTGAAGCATCTACAGAAGAAATGTGGAAGGGAGCTTTATTAGCCCAGTTGGCATCTACCCAAGTGATCTGCATTGCTTCCGAGGCTCAGCATCGTATCCCTCAGGAATAGGGATTCTGCCCAGCCCAATGCCCCACGGAATAAAGCAAGCTTGGAAAAACTTCCTTCCTTAGCAATGCCCTTGTGCTCTGGGTCTATTCAGTCACTTTCCCCAGCTGATCAGCTTTTCTGTTCCAAGAGATTAATTCTTTACCTTGGCACTCTAAAGCGTCAACACTCACAGCATATAAATAGTTCTTTTGTCGACCCTAAAAGTGTGTTGTGAGGATTATGAGATGATACTTATAATTGCATTGTGAACTCCTTAGTTGAAAGGCACTTTATAGATACAAGATTTTAGTTGTCTGTTGAGGTCTATCATCACTTATTAGTAGATGCCCTTCGGGTAGCACACCTTCCTCCCTGACTTGAAGATGTTCTGGGTCAGAGCTAGGAATGCTGCCCCAGCCAAGTTAGGGAGAGAGTTTCCCCAGATACTTTTCTTTAGTATGATTTGTTTGCTTTTAAACCTACAAAATGTTCTGTAGGGACAGAGTCGTGGCCCAAAACTCTGAACTACCCTCCTACTTAGGGCTATTTTCTTTGGCCTTTAGCTCCTCTAACACATAGTATCCAGTCTCTAACTGTTCATTAGGCCCACACTTTCATTTTTCTAATGTCAACAGAGGAGTAAAGAAAAGCCTCTCTTAGTTTATTCCAGGCCTCAAAACAAAATGCAAAAATATCTCTGGCATTAGTTGCGCACAGGTGAATGCTGTTACAATATTCCTATTAGCATACTCGCGTGCACGACAACATTTCAGATGGTATTAATAAACTACCTGCCAAAAGCCATTTCCTGCTAGCCTACTACAAATTGCCAGAACCTTTAAGCCACACTCTCTCTCTCAACTTAGCAGCAGTGAATCATCATTAGCTGGCACTGGACCAGGAAATCACATTTGTCAATGCCTGAATTGTTCTTTTACTTTAGGTAGTTTTAGAAACTCACTTTGTTTTGGAAATGACTTAGCTGGCCATAATTTAGAAAGTACAGCAATATACAAAACAACAGCTGGAGATTTAGGAGTACATTTAGGCTGCTTTATTTTCTGTGGCCAGTTGGTCACAGCAAGATAACTTTTGGGAGGTCAGCTAAGATGTAGCCATCTTCTGAATGATGGGCTAACCAGTCTGCTTCCTTTTGACTGTTAGGAGAGCTGAGCCATATTCATATTAATAATGTAAATGAATTAAATGTTCTCCGTGCCTCAGTATGTACCACCTCTTATTATTCTACACCAAATCCTATGATACGGTGAAGAAAACCAAAGCTCTGTTGTCACAAAGCTAGGAAATGGTAACATTAGAATTCGAGGGGCCAGGGAGATGGCTCAGTGGAATAAGCGCTTCCCTGGCAAGCGCAAGAGTCTGAGTTC
>NDGM011200796.1:0-20146 GCA_002564305.1 Octomys mimax | reverse complement strand
TCACTACTAGATCAGACTCATAGTGATCCACCTGTTTCCAGCCTCCCAAGAGCTGGGATTACAAGTGTTTGCCATCATGCCCAGTCTCAATTGCCATCTCAGCACACCCTAGGGGCGGGGCCAGCACAGCAGGCCTGGGGATAGAACCCCCAGCCCCTGAGCCTGCTTGTAGGCGCTTTAATCTGCTGAGCTATTTGGCCAGTCCTTCTTCAATATTACCTTTAATGTTAGAATTTTTGTTGTTGTGTCAAGAAATAATTTTCTACTATAGGAACTTGAAGAAATATCCCCTTCCCCTCTCTTTTTGTTTTTCTGAGACAGGCTCTTGCTTTGTTGTAGTGCAGGCTGTCCTTGAACTCACTATGTAGCCCCGACTGGCCTCAGACTTGCAGCAATTCTCTTGGCTCTGCTTCCTGAGAACTGGAATTATAGGTGTGCACCACCATGTCCAGCGCATTTCTCCCATTCTAAAATTTGATTTTATTTAGACAAAAATATTTTTTTGTCTGGTATTTTTTTTTAAAGAAAAAATATGGAATTGACAAATCTTTCCAGTCATTACATGCCTAGAAACAACTTCTTTTTGGCCTTGTTGGTGAATATTACACCAAACGCAGACTTTTTGAGTCACACTTGTTATAATCTATTTCCATTGAGCTTTGCGAATGATTATTGTTCCAAATTCAATTGGCACTGGGCAGTGAATAAGTGAAGCATAAGATGAATCACCTTCTCTTTTCAAGAGACAAATTTCTCTCTCTCTCTCTCTCTCTCCTCTCTCTCTCTCTGTCTGTCTGTCTCTGTCTCTGCTCTGTCTCTGTCTCTGTCTCTCACTTGCTCTCTCTCTCTCTCACACACACACACACACACACACACACACACACACAGAGCCATCTTTGAATTTCAAATGTTTAAGCAAGATATAGCTAAAGTTCCCCCTACCAGGAATACTTTCTGGAACTTCGTAAATTAATTTTGTCTTGGGCATTTCTTCAATTTAACAAAATATTTTTCTAGTATTTTTATGCTTATTTTCTCTTTATCATCTGTTCTGGAAATTCTATTACATGTTTTTTAAAATGTTCTTTAAAAAATAAGGATTCTATGTCTCTTCTCTTTTCATTGCATGAGCTGCTTTTTCCTTTTGAATTTTGGAAGCACTCTTCTAACCCATCTTTTAATATATTAATTCCAGTTTGAGTTGTGCCAAATCTGTGATTTCCTGCCTCCGTTGAGTTTCATTAGTTTGGAAGTCATGTGTTTCTTATCCAAGAGCTTTTTCTTGTTTAATGTGGCTCTTTTTCATGGCAACAAGCTCCTGTTATATTAAAACAATGTTCTCTCAGTTCTCACTAAGAATACAAAGTAGAATGAAAAAAATATATATTTCCTTTACTTCCTGTAGAAATCTGTGGCTAAAGGCCATCTTTTCTTTTACCCAGGTTAGTACCCCTATTTTATGCAGGGAATGCCCTGTAACAAAAGCATAGGTATATATACATGCATGTACACATTTAAGTGTTTATATGTGTGTATATATACATATATTAAATAAATCTCCATTCATACATATGGATACGTATTTTAAATTTTCATTCATGATTCATTTTTAATTTTAAAATTAAATTTACTTTTAAGTGGTACAGGAAAACATAAAAATTGTATGCTTAATGGGAAAACACATGGTATTTTATATACATTGTGTATAAAAACAAGTATTTGAACTAAAAACACGTGGGTTTAAATCCAGTTCTGATAAT
The DNA here is from genome assembly GCA_002564305.1 of Octomys mimax. Lineage (NCBI taxonomy): Eukaryota > Metazoa > Chordata > Mammalia > Rodentia > Octodontidae > Octomys > Octomys mimax. The sequence continues at coordinate 18,386 of NDGM011200796.1, read as the reverse complement.
TGAATGACAATTCACCTAAATTGTCTGAGCTTTTGATTTGTGAGATGGGCACAATAAAAGTCTCATCCAAGAGTTTAAGAATTAAGTAAGCTAATGTCTGTCAAGGGACTGAGAGTAGTTCTTGGCTAAATGGTTTTTTATTACCACATCTGTCATCATCATTACTGTTATACTGAACCATTGAATGTTTTCCTGTTCTTTGGTCTCTCATACACGGTCTGGTTACTCCTGATCTGGAGGCTGAGATAGCAAGAGAGGTAGAGGTCATTGCCAGAGATAGCATAGGTCTCCACTTAATTTCCCCCTCAGGGTTACCACACATAGAAAACTTTCCTTGGCCAATCCTCCCCTCACTCAGAAACGACCTGTACCCTTATTTGTCAAGACTGTCAATGGAATTCCCTCATCTCCACAAGTGACACAAAGTTTCTCTATTATTTGAGGAAACATTGCAAATTAAAACTGCAGAAAGAAATGAGCCCAAACTACTGGTTTTGATTTTCATCCTGGCCCAAAAGTTGAATGTAAAGTTTACTGTATATAAAAAAAATGAAGAAATAAACATGGTGAGTAAAAAAGATAGCTAAATATTGCTAATCTTTGGGGATAAAGGACAGTTTCTAAGCATTACACCAAAGACATAAAATATAGAGAAAAGATGAATAGATTTGGTTACCTTAAAAATAATACAATTTCTGGAAGATAAAAATGAACATTACAGGTTTTTAAATGGAAAGGTCAATGCAGAGAAAACATGTACAGCAAAATACACTGACACTTCTATAATTAATGTAACTAAAGAGCTTTTCAAAGTCAATAAGAAAATGTAGACCCTCACAACAAAAGAATGGGCTGAGGACACAAAGAAGTAAATAACTAGAGAAAAAGTACTAATTGTCATGAAACATAGAGGAATGTTAATGTGAAAAAACAACAGATGCACATTAAAACATCACTATATTGCATTTCCCATCTATTTAGCCAGCAAGATGATGAAACAGCTAATCTCCCTGTAGGTCAGAGTGTGGGTACAATGGCACACTTAAATTTTGCCAAGTGTCTCCATATTTTATCTAGACAACAACTTAGAAGTAGAAACCAAAAGCTCAGAAGCATGCATTAAGGTTGGAATTCTGACTCTTTTCATTTGGATCTTAAGTAAATAAATACATTTTCAAAGCTTTAACCACTAACACAGTGATCACAGAGATATTTAGGTTAACGGAAGACAAAAAAGAGCACATTGACCTAACAAGAGTGTGATTCCAGTTTTGAAATGTAATTAATCAATTCTGTGTTATCTTGCTTAATATGAATATGAATAATTTTCAGTCTTTAAAACTTATTTGAAGTTTCCAGATTTTCCCCTGGCATTATTAAAATATATGCACATTTTTATCTAAATACATACACTGTTCTGTAAGATTTTATTAACACTTTATTAATAATTTTACATCTGTTCTTGTGATAATGGTGTGTGTGTGTGTGTGTGTGTGTGTGTATTTGTGGGCTGTCTTCATTGGTTTTGCTAACAGAGTTAGGGCAACTTCACAAGTTAGGATGCTCTCCTTAATTTATGTACTTTGGAATACTTTAAACAGCAGATAATTTTCAATTCCTTGAAGCTTTGACCAGAATTCCCCATAAAATCTTTTGGAAGCTGAGGGTGGTGATCCATGTCTGTAGTCACTTGGGAGCTAAGGAAGGAGGATCACTAGGAGTTCAAGTCTGGACTAGCCTACATGGAGAGACCCTATCTCAAAACAAACAAACAAACAAACAAACAACCTGAGCCTGACAACTATTTTGGATGAGCTGACTACTATTTCTTGAACTTTGTTTACCTTTACCAAGAACTTTTTCAGGGTTCTTCAGTGTTCTTGGTTTACTTAAACTTGCTACTTATTTTAGAAAACACCTGTACCAATTTACATCTCCCAAAGAATAAAGAACTGACTTCAAAATAAATAAACATAAAACAGAAAATATCCTTTCTTTTGCATTGATGTTTAAATCCTTTTGCTCATTTCTGACATTTTGTGTTTCAGTTTATTATCCCCTTTCTTTAGCCATATTAACTTTTTCCCTTTAAAAATAGCCAGTTATCTTTCTGCTTTCAACCTGAGTGCTGGAATTACAGGCACATGCCACTATGCTTTGTTAATAAAATTTCTGTACTCAGAAGTGGCATAAATCATTTCTGTGTATAATGAACAAAGAAAATCTCATGACCAATTTGACCTCAGTGAGAAGGTGCATTATGATCCCTTTCTGTTGAGAAAGGCATTAAAACATATGGACAGTGATACAATCTACACACGCATCATATAATTCCCTTCTTTTTCTCTCCCTTCCATTTTCCCATCAGCATTTCCAACATCACACAGCCTGTTGATCCTTTAGATTAATCAGGGTAACATCTCCCTCCTGATCTGTGTTAAAGCTCCGAAGCCCATATACTTGCAACTCAAAGTCTTCTTTAAAAAACTCTATTCTCCAACATATGTTTCTGAATTCTGGTTAAAAGATCAAAAGAGGAGATTTAACATCTCTTTTTCTGTACTATCCTTGCTTCCCTGGGGCAAGACTCAAAAATATACTAGTAACTATGAAACCTATAAATTGTGACTAAGAAACTATATTTTAAGTTTACTTAATTTGAATTTCAACAGCCACTTGTGGTTACAGGTTTCTTGTCATGGATAATGTGAGCCTAAATATTGTCATAGTATTGCTAAAAGCCAAATAGGGTACTTAGTACCCCATGCAGATAAAAATCAAGTGGCGCCATGGGTTTTGAAATTTTAAAATGAAAACGATTTTGGCTTGCATAAATCTTATATTGATATTATAGGCATATACAGTAAGTTAAAAGAAAATAATGCCTTCATTTGTTAATTGGCTGGAGCTGCCTGACCTAATAAGCAGAGGCTAAATTCACAATTAATTAAGAATTTCATGTTCATTCAGCCAAGACATGCCTCAAACCATCTTTTGTTCATCTGGCCAGCAGGATACTCACAGCCATATTTAGGACATCTTGCGACTATAGTCAACATATGCAAAATATCTTATTTGAAAAACTTCTTTCATTTATCCGAATTGGGGGTCTAGTATAGAATAAGATCTTTTGCTATTAGGCTAATTATCGTATTTGTTGTATATAAATAGAACATCCTGTAGTACACGGTAATGTATATGTGATTCGATTATTGGCTATTTAACAGTTTTCTGTCTTTGTTGTCTATCAGGCAGCATTATTTCTCCATTTGAAGAGAGGAAATGGAAGCTTAGAGAGGTTAAGCATTTTCCCATGGTTATACAACAGGTATGTGGCATTCTAGTACAGGAAATGGTATCTACTTGATCCAAAGCCCCAACTATCCTACCATTCTGCTCTTATTTCATATATGTGTCATATAACTGCAATCACCTATCTTTTGCTACAGAGAGCCCTGGAGAAACCCCTGTCAAAGAGGCAACTAATGACAAAATGGTGGAATGTAGGAAGCTGGGGCTGCCACAGCTGTTGCTGTTGGTCTTCTGGTGGTAGGAAGGAAATGGGCACCGCTGAGATTGGAATCTAAGTCACCCAACAAAGCTGCCCCAGTTAGCATGGGCTGCCAGACACCATGCTGCTAGGGTTCTATTCTTTTATGTTGACCTCTGTTTACCTACCAAGTTCCGTGAAAATTAAGAATGACACACCTAGGAGGGCGCTCTCCCTGGTTTCAAATCTGCTGTCAGTTCCCTGTGCCTGCCCCAAGCCTCACCTTGCACCTCAGTATGAATCAGGCGACTTTACACAATTAAGTGAGCCTCCAGCATATATCGTCCTGCTGTGAATTCAGGACAGGTGTGGCCCACATTCCACTTAAATACAATAGGTGACAAGATGCTCACTCGTCTTATCTGCAGTTGCATTCTTGGTTCCATTTTGTCATTTTCCAGAACACTACATTTTCCTTTACTAGAATAATGCTAAAGTGCAAAGCCAGGGGCGATGACGCTGCCTTCTCTCAGCCCCGCAGGCCACTGTCCTTTGCAAACTTTGGATAGAGGGAAGGTGGGCATGGGGAAGGGAACTACAAGTCCCAGCATGCACGGCGTTCTCCGCACAGGCGCACGGGGACCCCCGGCCAGACGGCCAGCCAGCCTGCAGAGACTCCCCGGTCCGCGCGCAGGGCTGGGGCTGGGGCTGCACCCTGAGGGGACCGGGCCGGACCCTAGACGGCCGGGGCGTTGCTATGAGGGGTGTGTAGCGCGTGTGAGGAGGATGAAGGAGGAGGCAGCGCGGCCGAAGGAGGAGTAGGCGGTGGTGCCCTCGGCGGGGAGCCGCGCGCGGGCCAGACGGCTCCCGGAGGCTCCGCAGTGCCGCCGCCGTCGCCCCGGAGGCTCCGCGCGGGAGCCATGTAACCCGCGGCGGGTTCCGGGCTGCTCCGTCCTTCCTAGCTCCCGGGCTAGCGCGGCAACGGGGCCACGATGAAGAAGCAGTTCAACCGCATGCGCCAGCTGGCCAACCAGACGGTGGGCAGGTAGGTCACCGCCGGCGGCCGGGCCGGTGCGCGCCTGCGGGGCTGCGTCCTCCGGGGCGCGCAGGTGCTGCGACGCCGGGTTTCCCTGCCCCGCTCGCCGTCCCCTCCCCTGCGCCGGCCGTATCTGGGCTCCACTCGCTAGCGCGACCCTGTCTTTCTGAAGTTCCGGGACCCCGGAGCTCTTTTTGCACGCTGGCTGCCGGCCCCGGGCGCTGGTTGCCAGGCGCAGTGTGTGACGCATCCTTTACCTGCGTCCCCAGCCGCCCCTTCACCTCGTCCTCTCTGCCTTTTCCCTGGACTCCTTGTTCCCTCTGGCCGTGTGTCTTCCTGGAAACAGGTGTTTGCTCTGATTGTGCTGCAGGCAGCCGAGCGAGCCGCAGTCGGTCTCCGGAGATCGCTCCCTTACCCGCCCCTGCGCTGAGTTCAGGGCTGCTTCGGAGTCCAGGGGAAGTGTTGGGCCTGTTCGGTCTGCCCCTCTCGCTGTGTTTGTTTTCAGGGACTATGACTGTACGAGATTCTGGATCACTTTCTTGGCCGGGTTCCTCCAAGCCTTTGGTGTTGAGGAGAGGATGGCGGGGGTGGGGGTGGGGGAGTAGTGGGGAGAGTAGAAGGGAAAGGAAGGTGCTGATGGCATGGCGCTGTCTTTGGCTGATTTCAGTGGAGAGAGGGAGGCTGCAGAAAAGGAGGTCCAACTCCTTTGGAAGATGAGCTAAGCAGAGGATCGCAGCCAGGTATGGGAGGGGAAGAGAGATGCTACTGCCTAGAGCCGCCAGGCCCTAGGAAGCTGGATGACCCAGCGTGCCCTCATCACTGTGAAAATGGACTACATTTGAGCCAGAGTTTCCAGGAGTGGCTATGTGGAGTGCCAGTATCTGTTAAGGTTACATAAGGATTCTGGTGGGTCTTTTCCTCGGCTAGATATTCTCTTAACACAGAGAATGTTTTTAGATAGAGGGGATTTTTCCCAGCTTCTGCCCCAGGGGAATGATTTCCTGTCCCTGCTGTGGCAAAGGAATTCAGGTGTGCTGTTCTAAACCAGCGCTAAAGCAAGGAGCCTGGCCCTGAGTGCAATTCAAGTACAAGCTCAACACATTGAGTCGTCTCAAGTGTTCTCCACTAGGCTTATCAAGAAACCAAATACCTTTCTTGGGTGGGGAGTGGAGCTTGGACAGTCACCTGGTAGGGTGGGGGTGGGGACTTCTGTGGAGTAGGTGCTCCGTCTAAACTCCCATCTAAACATACTACCCGTTACAGTGGGCATTTGAGGGCAGGGGATGCGGTGGCTTCTCATGCTTCCAGGCACCCCAGATGGTTTCCAAGTAACAATGTCTAAAATTGACTTGGATTCGTTTTTCCTTCCCAGACACATGTGCTTTAACATGAGGGGGAATTTATGAATAGCAGAGTCAGATTAGCCCAGATTTCTGGCATGGTATTGCCATAAATATAGCCTCACGTGGCCTGCTTTTGGTATGTTGGGTGCTGAGATAGTGTTTTCATGGTATTGGTTGGTTAGCAGTTGACAGGCTGACCTGTCTTGAATGTCTTGGCTTTCTGCATCACCCTGCAGGCTGGCATCACTTATCAGATTGGGCCAGCCAAGTGATCGGGAGGTCCCTGACTCTACATAGAGGGTTTTGTATATCCTGGTCCTGGGGTTTCTGTTCAAGGCTAGACCCTAAATGTTTAGAGTTCTTTATGCTGTCTTCCTGGAACATAATTCTGACTTTTTTTCAGGACTTATTTATAAGTGGTAAAAATTTTAAACTAAGAGCCTAGTACTTTATTTTTCACTCTCATTCACAGGAGGAACGAAAAGGTTGAGGGAGAAATTGAGTTTTAGCAAAATTGGTCATACTGAAAGCACATTCTTACTAGTACAAAGTAACTGTTCTTCTAGAGATGCTTACTAACTGTTGGGACTTGGCTAGATATTGCTGTGGGAATGAGTTCTGTTTCTATCAGATGGCATCCATTCTGTTATCCCCCAGGTAAAGTGGCAGCCAGACTGTATCTATTTTGGTGAAATCTAGAGTGAACCTTTTAAAGCACAAATCACTGCATGTTGCCCTGCTGCTTAAAAGCTTCCAGTGGCATCTTGCTCCTTTTAGCGTGCTTAATCTTGCCAGTGGTCTACAAGCCCATACCTAATTTGACCTCTTTGTCTCCCTGTACTTCCTCTGTTTTACCCTCGGAAATAAGCTGCAGCTACATGTTCTTCTTTGCCCCAGATCAAGCGCATTTCCATGGGCTTAGGCTCTTGCCGTTTTTCCATCCTTCCATCCATCCATCCTCCCCCTGCCCCCTGCCTGTTTGGGGATGTTCTCCTGCCAAATTCTTATCCTCATCATTCAGGTCTTAGCCATCTCTCCCCCATCATCTTTATCGGTTTTGCACAGTGCTTGTGACTCAAATGCTCTTATGTTTTTGTCTTCTTGCCTTTTTGCCTCCAGTAGAATGTATTGATTACCCTTGCTTGCCCAGTGCCTCTAGCGCAGTGCCTTGCAGATAATTGATGCACGTTTGGTATTTATTGCCAGTTTTAAAAGTTTACTCTTGATTCATGAGGGGAAAAGGAAAGGAGCAACATTTCCTTTACTCTATCGAGAATGTTGTGAGTCATGGTCCTGTATGTATGGGAGTAGAAGGGCCAGAACTTGCTTCTCATTTGCTGAAATCAGTAGAAACACATAGACTTGGAAGTTTGGACTTTTGGATGTTAGCTGTGGATTTATAAAAGCATTGGTAGAGTTGCTTGGCAAGCCCTTTATTTCTCATCCTTGTGTTTTAGAAGTGACAGTTTCCCTTTCTTTATCTTGAGGGATGACTAAGAGGTGAGCTTGAAAGTTGCCCTTCCTTGTGGCTCTTCACTCAGCTCTAGCTAATGGCTCAGGTCAGTGAGCAGTGTAGGGACTGCTGTACTTAAATGTGTTCTGTTGAGTTAGTAGTGCTATCCATCAAAGTGCGCTCATGCTAGGAGTAGAGAAGATTTAAGCAATTGTAAAAAAGAGTTGATAAAACCCATTGTATTTAACTGGAAAGGTTTTTATCTCTCCCTTGGTCTATTTCTCCAGTTTTTGCACATTTCTTCTGCTCTGAACTTCCTCCATCTGTCCCTTCATTTTCATTGGTTTTGTGGGAATCACTCCCTGGCTACTCTGTGCACCCACTTTGTGTGCAGCGGGTGAGTAAGAAATTTGGTTTGCTGCTTGGTAATCTGGAGCTTACCTTTCTGCACATCAGTTTCCTTATCTGTCAAATGGGCATAATAAGGATTATATTGCGGTAGTGTGGTAATTGTGGTAATGATGATGAGATTGCCTCTGAAGAGTGCTGCATACGGCTTTCAACACAAGGAAGTACCTGAATAGTAGCTATGGATATCTTTAGGCAAGTGTAATAACTACTCATGGATTATATGCACTATGACATGCTTACATGCATTCATTCCATAAATATTTATTGAATGCCTGCTATGTTCCAGCAGGTATTGGTCTGGTTCAGGGAACATTGTAGAACAAAACAAACTCCCTGCTCTCTTGCAACCTGCATTCTGAAAGCAGGCTGTCGTTCTAATGGCAGTGGTGCTGGGATTTGTGAAATAGGAATCTGTGAAATTGTATGAATGGTATTAGAATTTTTACATTTTCCCATTTTTTTCCTACTAGATTTTAATTTTTTTTTTTGGGGGGGCAGGGACATCCAGCACAATGCTTAGCTTATAGTATATTCTCTGACTTCCTTTGGAAATTGAATGAGTAAATTAGCAAAAGATCCACATGTTGTGCATGGCGGAGGATCATGGGAAGTGGTCCAAAGATGGGAAAATCTCCTTACCTAATGCCTCTGCAACTTGGTGGTGGGAGTAGATATCCAGAGGAGTGAAGAACAACAGTACTGCTGGATTTTGGAAGGATAAAGCAAGATTTAAAAAAGGGATGAGTTCATGCCTGATGCATGGCAGCATCTTTTTTTTTTTTTTTTTTTTTACCCAGTGGTTGTGGTGGGATGTATCCTGAAAGATATAGACTATTTGACATGGAAGTGCATTTGGTTTCTATTGGGTGGAGCAAAGCCCTGAGGTGAAATCCAGCAACCAAGATGACTACAAAGTGAAAGAGAAAATGGAAGAAGTAAAACTAGCACTTGGAGCTGGTGAGTTAGAATTATTTATTCTGCACCATGGGGTCTCAGTAGTCCTTACTTCAGAGGGCTGTGAGAAAGCTGAAGGGAGCCTGGCTCAAGGAAGAGCTGAACAAAGACAGTAGTTCTTGAAGTTCATCACCATTTTTCTCTTCCGCTTGCCCATTTCATCGTCCAAAAGTGTTAGTTTCCTAAATGTAAAAGGTATCTTAAAAATGGATTCTAACAGCTACTGCCCAATGATGGCCTCAAATGGGGGTCTACACTCCTGTGTGAGAAGCAATGAAGTTCCAGGTGTCTGAGAGTAGGTAAGCTGTGGCCGTGTGGGAGGGAGCCAGGCTGGCTGGGGTGCTTGGATTGTGTGGCCTCAGAAGCTGTGAACTGGGGGTGGGTGACCATGTTTTGTCTCCACAGCTCTGTTTTCTGTTCTTGAACTGCTCAGAGTGCCAGGAGCTAAGTGGGCTCATCTGGGGAGCCTCTTTGCCAGGCCTCATTGCTGCTGTGCAGCTCTCAGAACTCAGCTGCAGCGCTCCAGGCGTCAGTCAGTGGTCCTGAGCTGGATGCTGAGGCTGCGGCAGTCTCTGGGAGCACCGGCACTGCAGACATTCTGCCTAGACCAAAGCCAGGGAGCATTTCCTTGAAGGTTTCTTTGAGCCACTTCCCTGCCCTTCAGTAGGCCTTCCTGAGAGCCAGAACCAAATCAATAGCCCGTAGAGAAAAGCCAACATGAAGTTCAAATTAGTCCTCATACCTCTCCATTTCTTTCCTACAACTTCCCTGACAGTTATTTGGAACTGTCAAGAAATGCAGGCCCTGCTGAAGGCTTCTTGAGAGTGTAACAGGACTGCCCAAACCCAAACCCATCCCTCAGTGTTCTTCAGAATTTTGCAAGCACTGGCCTTTTCTCTTGTGAAGTTTATCTATGTGGTAGATAACAGACTGTAGTAACCCCTCACTAGCGAATCTGGAAGGAACAGCTTTTGCTCTTGTCTCCTGAGCTCTTTCTGTGCAGGTCCTCTTGGTTTCACCATCTGCTGGGCTGCTCTCTAGCAGTCTGCCTGAAGCTCCCTTGATTCCTTGCAGAATTCTCATATTCCAGACCTGCAAGTCATTGTAGAAAGCCGCCCTCTTAAATGTGAATTAATCATTTTCCCTCAGTCGAAGAAATTATTCATCAACATCAATTCATAACTTTTTTGTGATAGATCATGAAGAGCACTTTTTTGCTTTAGAGAAAGTCTATAAGTAGTCATGTGGATAAAACAGTAATTTGTGCTTGTTTATTTTAGAGGGGATTAGTACTGACATCCCTTTTATTACTAATCAAGAGCAGATTAGTTCAAATGCTATTTCAGTAGGGATAGTAAATAATAAAAGTGTGCTTCAGCTCTGCTTTGAGATGTCTGTAGGTCATAGGAAGAGGAAAGAACTGGAAGGTCAGGGTTCCCTATAGGCACAGGAACCTAGAACCCCACTGCCTGGGTCATGCTTGTGGATGTCTAGCCATTTAAAACCCTCCTGTCTGTCCAGGAAGCAGATGTTTTTGCTTTCATTTTCTAATGTTAGAGCATATTTTTAGAATACATGTTTATTTTCCCAGAGGATTCAATTTACTTTTTTTAACTTTCTTTTTCGTTACATAAGTAATAGTTGTTTATTGTGGAAACATTATAAACTTATGGATGGGCAAAAAGAGAAGGGTCACCAATAATCTCTGTATTGGAGATAACAGGCAATATTTTAGATGTAGACTTCTAAGTTTTTGATGAACGTATGTATAGACATGTAACAGGGATATCATTGGGTGATTTCTTGGTTGTGGGAGCATCATAGATCGTACTCAGACTAAGAGAGCTGTGACCTCATAGGTGATATAATTTTATGAGGCTTCCATTGTACATGTACTATGTCATTATTATGGAATATATCACTAAATACTCCTAAAAAGAGAGTAGTGACTATATGTTATGTATAGGTGCAAGCCTGTTTTCCTCTTATATCTTGAATATGATCTCATGTTAGTACTATAAATCTACAGCATATTTTCCCATGTTGTTGTTAATATTCTAGTACCATAGTTAACTTTTCCATTTGCTGATCATTGGCACAATTTCTCACTGATTTACTTATGTAGTTGAAGTTTTAGCAATGAGATTGCTGGTTGAGAGAGTATAAGTTTTAAAAACTATATGGGTGCTTAATTTTGTATGTACAGATACACAAGAACATTGTTTCTCTGCCATTGGTAGAATTGTCAGTGTCCCTTCCCCAACCCTATCAGCAGCTAATACTGCGTCATTAATTACGTGGGTGAAAACAGAAACATTTTCTTTCATTTATTTTAATTTTTAGTGGGATTGAGCATGTTTTATGTTTTCTAGACATTTGTTGCCTTTTCTGAATAACCTACAATTGTCTTTGCTGTTTATTTTGAGACAGGGCTTTTCTTTCTTTCTTTTCTTTTTTTTTTTTTTTTTCTTTTGTATTTTAGGGAAGGGTCTACAGGGTGTTCAGGATCTCACTACTAGGGCGGACTGGTACTGATCTGTCTGTTTACAGCCTCCCAAGAGCTGGGATTACAGGCGGATGCCACCACACCCAGTCTCGGTTGCCTTCTCAGCATGCCCTGGGGAAAGCCCAGGGATTGAAACTCAAGCCCCTGTGCGTGTTTACAGGTGCTTTAATCCACTGAGCTATGTGGCTGGCCCTGAGACAGGGCTTTTCTACATAGTTCAAATTGATCCCAAATTTATGCTGATCCTTTTGACTCCGCCTCCCAAATGCTGGGATTGCAGGTGTGTCCCACCACATCTGACCTGTTTTATTTTCATGCTCATAACTGTTTTCTTACTTTTATGTAACTTTTAATACACTGTGTTAAGCATACATGCACACACATTTTCCTGTAGTTTTTTGTTTTAGATATTCCTTTGATCTTCTTTCTCCCATCTAGAACATAATATTTGTGATGTAAGATCTATTTATGGCTTGTGCCTGAATGTCATTTTATCTTTTTTCAGCATAAGATTATATAAATATTAATATATTTTCATTAGTATTTATAATCTTATTTTATAGTGAAATCTTCAATGAGTTGTAAGTTTTGCTGCATTGCGTGAGATGTCACATTTAGTTTTCTTTTAAAAAGTATTGTCATTCATGTGTCCTGTATTGAAGTATTGTCATTGTAATGCACTGAAAGATTTCATCTGCTTGAATCTATTTCTAGGATTTTTAGTTTGTTTCTTGACATGTATTGTCCATTCTGGTAGGAATTGCCATGGGCCCAGCTGCCCAGTTGAGCAGTGACATTAATCCTTACAGAGAAACTCCCAAAATATTTGCTGGGAGGCACAGAAAAGGCCAGCTGTGGCTCCATCCTGACTCCAATGAGAGCTTCTTTTTAGTCATCAAGACTCAAAGCCGAGGGTCAGGGATGTAGCTTAGTGGTACAGTGCCTGCCTGGCAAGCTTGAGGCTGAGAGTTAGATTCCTGGGACAAAAAACAAAACAAAACAAAACAAAAAACAAACAAAAAAACCCAAAACCAAACCCTCAAAGCCTTTGCCTGAGGATTTTCTACACCATGACCATGGCTAGTCTCTGTCTTTCACCATTGCGAATGAACGTTTATCGTATTTTCTTGGCCTGTCATTTGTATATTCTCTCAGTATTTTTTTGAATGTATATATTAAGCTGAGGAAAACTGACATTTTTGCAATACTGAGTCTAATGATAATTCTTCATTTGAGAGTAGGGCATGTTTTTATTTAAGTATGTTACTGTTCTTACAAAGCAACTTTCATCTATTTAGGTCATATACAATGTGTTTTTAGACAGTTCATCTCTGTTGCTATAACTTTGGTGATTAAAATCATTTGTTATTATTTGTGTTCTTTATTGTGAAACTATAGGAATGTAATTGATTTTTATGTAATTAGTAGGTACCTTAGTGGACTATTTCATTACTTTTAAATAAGTTTTTAAAAATGGAGATTTGAGATTTTCCTGTGGGCATTCATACCTTCTGCAAATAATACTTTTGCATCTTTCTTTGCACTGTTTTCTTGTCCAGTTGCATTATCTAGGACTTTATAGAACAGTGTTAAAATATTGGGTGATATGTGAGTATCCACATTTTATTGACCTGAAAAGGCCATGGTGATCAGAGAAATTGTTTATTAATGATGTTACATGTTACATAATTTTGTTATTTGAGTTTTTTCTTTGACCTCCAAGTTAAATTTGATATCATGCCTTTACTGACCATCAGATTAGTCATGATGTGTTTTTTCCTTTAATTCATTAATATTTTCTCAATTACTCCATACAGATTTACTGAGCATTTACATGTTCCAGGTATTGTTCTCTGTGCTGGGAGTATATTGTTGACTCTTTCCCATATGTCCGACAGTATGCTTTGGGGGTGCTTAAACCTCGGTGGACTTTTTAACATCAAACTCTCCTTGCCTTCCTGTGATCCATCTTGACTCTGGTTTGTTAATTTTTTTCTATATGGCTAGATTGAATTGTTTTATTTAGGATTTTGGTACTCAGTATTCATAAGTGAGAGTACTTGCAGGGTTTCTTTTGCTGTATCTGCAAGCTTTTGATAATAGTCTAAAACTGAATTGTTCAACCATCTTTTTTTTTTAACTAAGCAGTGGTTGAAATGAAAATTGCTTATTCTTGAGAGTTGGGAATAGCTTTCCAAGCGCATATTTAAGATGTAGTTCGTTGACAGTTTTCCAAATTTCTGAAGTGGTTATTGGACTAGTCATGTTTTTGAGAGTCACAGTGAGTAATGTATTTTACATAAAAGGATCTATTATGATTTTAAGGTTTTTAAGAAATGTAATAGAATCTTCCTTGACTATATTGTTTACATCTTTCCTACTTTGCATTCTCTCCCTTTTTTCCTATTGACTACTTTTATGCTAGAGTCTCCTCACCACCAAATTTAGCATTTAGCTTTAATCTTATGTCTAGTGGGTCTGGGATTTATGGGGTCCCCAGACTCATCCTCACTGGGCTTGTCCCTCCAATGAAGAAAGTGGAGTAGCAGTCAGAGAAGACCCTTGCAAAGCAAAAGTAATTTTATTGTAGGTATTGCAAGAAGAAGTGGTGACGAGCCATTTTGGAGGAGTAGCAGGGCCCAGGCTGGTGCACCACTGAATCTGGGGTGGCAGAGATCTGTCTCCATACCCTGACTGTTGATGCTTGATTGGATACTGGGTTTTGTTACTGGAGGTTTGGTCTTGTGGGCTCATAGGGGAATGTGGGTAGGCATGGCAGCCTGCAATAGGAGGGGCAGTGCTGCCTGAATAGAGGCAGGTGTCAAAACCATGGGCTGTCAGCTTCAAACCATGACGCTGTTTGAAAACTGCTTGCTGCTCATAGCCTCACAGAGCCTGCATTTCCTACTCTGTATAAACAGGGCCCTGGTCTTTATTCTAACCCTACCAAGAGTCCTTTCTATCACTACAATCCATTCTCATTTGGATTTCTTTCTCATTAGCTCTTAGGTAGGAGTTTATTGTGGTTGTGGTTGTTTTTTTCTAGTAAATTCTGCTTTTTTTCTGGTACTGGATATTGAACCCAGAGCCTTCTCAATGAGCTATATATCCACTCCTTTTTATGGCTTAGAGAGAGTTACTACCGAGTTATCTACGTAGGGCTTGAACTTGTGCTCTTCCTGCCTCAGCCTCCCAGAGTGCTAGGATTATAAGTATGTACTACTGCATCCAATTAAAGTCTGCTGTTCTTAGTGTTCCGGTTTCTTCCTCCTGATCTCTTGGGCTTTCCTTGGGCTGTCTGTATTCTTCAGGTTGTTATGTTGTCAGACTGAAGATGAGTCAGTCTCTGCTATGGTAACACATAAGTTCTGCAACTTCAGAACTCTTAGGGTTCAACATAGCAAAATTTATTTTAGGCTGTTCTGATTCCAGGAGACTCCCCAGAGCAGCTTCTTCTTGTGGGATTTGGGAATCTAGCCTGTCTCCATGTCCCCCTCCTTCTCCCTCCTCCTTCAATGCTGCTAAAGGTGAAGAGAGAATATAGAAATGGCATTCTGGCTCTTAAATGCCACTGGAATTTACAAAGGTCACTTTTGTGCACATTCCTTTGGGTAGAGCTAGTCACAAGGCTCCCCTGGATATCACCGGGGACAGGGAGCCTCCACACTGTTGAATCATCAGGCGCGCTTTCTCCCCTGCTCCCATGATCTGTTTATTATCTTTTCTTTCCTTCTGCACACTCCATGGTCCCCTTTGTCCTGCCTTTGCCTCTAGTGTTCAGGTTGGAGAAGCTCATTCTTTTTCTCCATTCTAGGAGGTTGACTAAAAATTCTCATCCTCCTCCCCAGGAATTGGTCACATCTGTCAGACAGAAACGACATTAGGCAAATATTGAGTGCTTGTCAGGTCAGTGTGAATGTGTGTGCGCACACACACACACACACACACACACACAATGGGAAGAAGAATAGTGAAAAGGACAAAAACTGAAACCTCTTCCTAGCACACTAAAATGACACCTACTGCATGAATGAGATTACTGCTGGGGCTAAATAAGATAATAAATATAATATCCTTAGAATAATTCCTGGTTATGATAATAAGCCCTGAAAAAATTATAGTTATTACCACTGTTCCTTGCTGTAAGCCTCTTTGACATGAAGCATTTATTTTGACCTTATTCATATTCTTGAGTACCTAAAAATTATAATTTGAAGTTGGTGTCCATTTTTCTTTTTCTAAATCCAGCCTAGTTTTTCTCTGGTTAGCCAAGAGCATGATTGGATGAAGTACCTTGAGGTCTCAGTAATGGTAATGGCCTCTCATTTTATCACTCTGGATAGTCTAGGTTAATCTACGGCCCCAAATCTGAGTGGTTCACAGTACTGGCCATTGGTTTGGGGGACACGCAAGGCTACCATGAACTCTATTCCACTGTATCTCTGAGGCGGTACAGGCAGGAAATTGGGATATGCTGAGTCTCGCTCTGGCTCCTGGTACTTTTTCTGAAAGCGATATTTCAATGGCTAAAGTAAGTCAGCTGGCCACACCCAGCCCAAATGGGGGTAGGGAAGGCAGTCCTGCCTGGGCCCTGGAAGGGGAGCCACATGACCTTCTCTGTGTACACTGGGCTGTATACTTCATGGGATTATTTTAGTTTTCTCACTACAACAGCTATATGAGTTGCAAGCAGTTTGTAGCTCCATTTCACAGTGAGGGAAAGGGAGGCTTGAAGAGGGAGAACCAAATATGAAGTATCTTAAGTAGGCCAAGGCAGGGAGATGCCCACCTCCTAGAGCCTGCCTAGCACTGTTCTCTCTACAGCCCTGGTATCTCTCAAGATACTTTAGTTTTGGTGGTTTTTAGAGATGTTAGTTAACTGCTCCTGAGTTGAATCAAAAGAAAAATGTCATATTCCTTTCAGATAATGGAGTATCTTGTATGTAGCCTAACCACAAAGATCATAAAATAAAATTTCTGTCAAGAGAATGTTCTTCACATTTCCTTATTGCAGTTACAGCAAAAAGCAGATGAAAGTACTCTTCAAGGTCCCTTTTTCACTCTGTTGAAAGAAGGCAGCTTCTTATCTGTAGAAGCCTCTAGACTCCTCCAGATTGAGAGACTCCAACAGATACCCGAGGAAGTAGTCTTAAGAAAGGAATGTAGAAAGTGCATGGAGCCTTTGGGGGAACAGTCTCGTGCGCACTGTTGCCCCTGCAGACAAGGTGTGCACTCTCACTTCAATTTCACAACTGTTTATTAAGTGTGTCCCACAATGAAGCTTGTGCTGTGCTCTACACACCTTTGTGGTCCTTGGAACCATACAAAGCGTAGATTCTCGTGTTCTCCCCTACATGGCTTTGCAGCAGTCTCAGGGTGGGTGAGCCTGCTCTTGCTGTGGGTGCTCAGGTGGGGAGGGCTGTCAGCACGATTTGCTTCTAGATCTGCTGGCATCAGCATCATTGATGCTTCTGCAGTAGAAGGAAGAAGTGGAAAAGTGCTTAACGTTTGGTATAATAGAGTGAGTCAGTTTGTACCTTTACACAGTTGTACTTACCTCAGTGTTTTCTTAACATTAGGAATGTGTCAGGAAGGTGTAGAGGAATGTCGAAGAGGAGGAAGCGGGATGCAGAAGTGCATATAGAATTGAGAATGTACACTATTAAGACAAACGGAATAGGGCCGGTGAGATAACTCAGCTGTCTAAAGCTCCTGTTTAGGCAAGCTTAGGCAGGCACAGAGACTGCAGTTCGATCTGGTTCAATCCCGGCACCACATGCTGCACCAGCCCCACCTTAGGGAGGGCTGAGCAGGCAAAAAAACCAAAACAAACAAACAAACAAAACAAAACAAAACAAAGAAAAGAATATAAGAAAAGACTAAAAAAATAATTAAGAAAGACTGGAAGGTTAAGCCTGTGTTGTTCATTTCTGGGTAGGATTAGGGTGATTTGCTTTCTGCTGCTTATACTTTAACCTCTCAATTCTTTAAAATAGACATGTATTTTATTTTTTTAAAAGCTCCCAGAATTCAAAACGAAATGGACAACTACAGTGAGACTTTCTAAAATAGTAATTTAACGTTAGGACCCTAAACAGTCTAGTTATCTAAATATAAATATGTTTAACATTCACTTGAACGTTAGTTTCAAACACAGGAATTTGCTTATTAGTGCTTTAGAGAGGATTTACTGTCAAATCTCAAGTTATGGGATAAATAGTCTGGTACTAGGAAATAGTATGTTAATAGATTTTTAGATCATTATTGCTGTTTTTTGTGGGCTTATATATTTTTATTTTATCCTTTTTGCTAGTTGGTATCTTTTCTTAAATAACGTGTAGTTGTACATATTTATGGGATTTAACATGATAATTCAGTTACATGTGTAGTCAGTCAGGATAATTAGCATTTTTGTATCATACATCGATCATTTCTTTTTAATTGTTGCATACAAGTTGCACATATTTATGGGGTACCAAGTGATGTTTTGATACATGTATACATTGTATGTAATGTCCAAATCAGAGTAAGCATGCAATTTTAAGTATTTATCTTTTTTTTCTTTCTGTATTTAGTACAGGGTCTACAGGGTCTCACTACACAAATTGGACTCATAATGGTCCTCTTGTTTTCAGCCTTCCAAGCACTAGGATTACAGGCGCTCGCCACCACACCCAGGCTATATCATTTCATTATAGTGAAAACATTTCGAAAGCTTTTCATTTTTTAAGCTATAGAATGCATTATGGTTATCTGTAGTTACCCTATGGTTCAATAGAACACCAGGTCCTGTACAATAGGACATGAGGGAATTGGATCTAGAGTTCCGTTGCTGGATTTTGTAAAGATGCCCCATTTGGGAACATGGTTGGTGTGATATGCAGCTGAGGACAGTAGTTGTCCCATGACATTAGGCTTCTCTTCATAGCAGTGGAAATAGCCTGACTAATTTAAAGAAAAGAGGAGTGTGGGGTAGGCTAGCCAGTGCAGACTAAGAGTGGCACAGCATGGCAGGACGGCCAGAGGCGGCTTCTTAGGTGTTTTCTGTCATTGGTCCATGCACCTGATTCACAGAGGAGAATCCAGTTGTTCAGGTTTGGATCACAAGACCTAACCAGGGAATTTTCTTGGAGGATCTAAAAACATCATATCATAGTGATATATATGTGCCTATGTTTATAGCAGCACAATTT
>NDGM011200792.1:0-14752 GCA_002564305.1 Octomys mimax | reverse complement strand
CCAGGGAAGTGCTTATTCCACTGAGCCATTTCCGCAGCCCCATAAAATATTCTTTGGAGAACTAAAGTTTCCAACTGCTAAATAAAATATTATTCACTCAAAAATCAAAATTTGTACCATCAAAATTATTTAGCTCAGATTGCCATTGCTTCTTAATAAGATTTATAGTTGATTTTCCACATACGTTATATGAAATGGCCTTATATTTTGGTTTTATTAATAAAGTTAATTATATAAGTAAACCAGAACTTTTTGAAACTTTAAGACAGCAGAGAAGTATGAAGCCAAAATTCACCGGTAAATTCTCTTTCCAGAAAAAATATCTCTTATTGTTTTCATATGATTATATGATTCTAAATGTTGTACTATAGGACTATTAAGATATCTTAGTTTTTAGTTTATGTATTTAGTACAGGGTCTCTAGAGTCTCACTACGTAGGTTAGACTCTAGGTGAGCTTCCTGTTTTCAGACTCCCAAGCACGGTGCCGCCACCACGCCCAGTCTTGTATTTAGTTTAAAAACATCCTCCGAAGAACCTCTCACTGTGGTCATGAGCCGAACATGGCAAACATGAGTCTCTGAGGCACTGTCTGTATAAACCATTTTAGACTAGCACAGAACCACGGGAATCTCCCTGTTTCAGTAGGAACCTTCTACACATGTGACAAGCTCCAGATCTTTGTTGTGGCTTAAAATGACATTTAATGAACTTGAATGACAAATCCATTAATTCTATAGTAGGATACGTGTGAGGATAACCAACAGTCATACACATATACGTCATATACTCTACTGTCACTGTTATCCAAATCTCAGTTCAGTGGGCAATGGTGATGAAAGGCAACCGTGTGCACCCACAAGGAAGGCAATCTATTTTCTTGAAGTTGACTGGTCTACTGTCCTAATTGGAGCAACCTGCTAGAAGGGGCCAGATCACACGTATCATTTGGTGCATTAAGGAGTCCCTTTGAGATGAATTTATCATAATATATTCCCATATTGTATGTCCTACCATTTCCTAATACGAATAATTGAACAAATTGGTTACCAGTTTTAAACTTATCACCGAAATGTTCAATACAACATTTTTCTTGGAGACTTTGTTCTGCATAAACATAAGCAAATCTAGACTTCACATGTGGTTCATATGTATTAAAACATTTTGGGGCAATTTTTTTAGGAATAGAAAACCATCACATTAGCAAAGATGAAGACAGTCATAAGAGGTATTGGAAACTACTTTCGCCTTTTTTAAGGCAATGGATACTTTCTGTTCCTTTACACCAGTACACAAAACCCTCCAGATCCTGCTGAGGCCATGCCTCTCAGATAGGCTCCCTGGGAGGCCCAGGTAGCCCCAGGGAAGCTGCTAAGAACCACGCCAATCACTGATATCTTAGGGAAACAAAGCCCCCTGAGTCCTTGCAACATGGAACTTACTACACCGCAGACACAATTTATACAGCCTTGAACTCAAAACTTCTCTTTCCTCTAGGATGAGATAAATAATAAAGAGAAAGTTGTCTAAATTTCCCAATAGAAACTTTCTGTTCCTATAAACATGCTTTCATCTTAAAAGCAAAACAACATTAAGCACAAGGAAATCCTGAATCAATTAGTCCCACACACATTAGGAAAAAGCTAAGACTTGCAAGGATTTCTAAGAGCCATAGTATACATATCTAGCCTGAGGCTATTCTAGAATAATGTATCAGTAGCTCCTAAGACACAAAATAAACATTGTTTCTTTTCTTGTTTCTCGTGATGATATCTATTAAATTACACCTATTATTTTGAAGTGTATTCTTTCCAGAGAGTGTGGTTTAAGAAAATGTAAAGGGAAAGAAGAACAATATTTTTAACATTTTTAAGATTTGAGAGTAAAATAAACTAATTTTTAACAAAGTACACCACACACACATGCATACACTGGCACAGCCTTCACTTGCCCCATAGGAACTTGT
This sequence comes from Octomys mimax, assembly GCA_002564305.1. Taxonomy (NCBI): domain Eukaryota; kingdom Metazoa; phylum Chordata; class Mammalia; order Rodentia; family Octodontidae; genus Octomys; species Octomys mimax. The sequence continues at coordinate 12,787 of NDGM011200792.1, read as the reverse complement.
TAGCAATGTAGACAAGACACAGGAAAGAACAAAAAGATCTCTTAAAAAGAGACATTTTATGTCCTGGTATTAAGTCAACATAGCTATTGTCAAGTATTACTATGACATGTACAATGACTCACTGAAGTAAGGCTTTAGAATTCCATGCACTGAGAAAACATTCGATTATATATTCTGTGGGAACTTGGCTTCCGGTGGGATAGATACCATTGTTTACAGTAAAAGGATCATTTCTTAATTTCTGTAGAGAATGACCAAAATGAATAAAGATGTTCTACTTCACAGAATTTTTAAACCAGAAGGTAATTCCTTTCAGGTCTATGGCTTGCACTTCATTCCAACTCTGGCCAGTAAGTCTGATATGGATAGAAGATCTGACCTCCTAACTCTGTGGCTTGGTCATTCACATCGCCTGAGTTCTCTTCTAGCTTCCAAAGATTTGTCTGCACTATGGATATTGTATGCTATACTAGTTTTTCAGAGTCAGTCTTCCTTTTACAAGAGAAAACTGAAGTATATTTCACTGATATCACTATTCTTTTCCAGGTACTGTATCAAGAACACTAGTAAAGTATACAGAAAACTAATTATTTGTTGAGGAAGGGAGATGTCTACAAGCTTTGGTTTAAGCTTTCCCTTTCTAATACCCCCAAATATGATATGCATAATTATGATCATCAAATTATTGACATTAATTACATTTGATAATAAATACAATGTACAATGGTGGCTTTTTGCTAGCTCTGGTTGTATTTCATTTTCCTGCCATTTCTTTTATTATTTGTAAAATAGCCCACTTATTTAAAGAAAGTTAAGTAGGTTTTAAGGGTTGGGAAGATAGCTCAGTGGAATAAATGCTTGCCTGGCAAGTGCAAGGTCCTGAGTTTGATCTCTGGTACCATAAAAAAAAAAAAAAGAAACACAAAGAGGTTTTAAAAATAGTTTTCTAAAATATACATATTTCAGTTAATTATGGGTAGAGGAGATTAGCAGTATAACTGTTTTGGGAATAAATTTTAAAATTATTTCATGTTTTCACCACCTGCAGATCATGTCACTGGATAGCCTGAAAGGTCACAAAGGGTGCCACTGGATGATCTGCTTGGGCTTCTGATGTATGAGGTGATCAGTTCCTCTTTCTCTATTGGCTTTTGAATGAAAGAACTTAATAGGCACGTGGCATGCCTAATGTCCTGTGACTAAGCCATTAACTAGGAATATCTGCTTTTTAAAACTTTGAAATCACAGATGCTTTGGTACAAAAATGGTAAAAACCAGAAAAGTGAAGAGAATTAACCCTTTTATGATACTATACCATGTATACAATGACTATTCTTATATTCTTGCACATTATTGGATTTTTGTACCATATACAACTTTTATACTTTTTATTTAATGTGATATGATATTTCTTCTATTAGAATTTCAGAACTCTTTTGATTTTCATGAATTGATCTGGTATATGAAGCAGCAAGTTATAATGACTCAATGGTGAAGTTTTCTACTTTTTGGAGTCTTTTTGTGTGTATGTGTGTGCAGGGTCTCACTATACAGCTCAGATGCATAGTGATCCTTCTGATTTTAGCCTCCCTAGTGCTGGGATTACAAGCATGTGCCATCATGTGTGGACTCCATCACCAGCTCAGCACACCCGTGGGTGGGGCCAAAGCAGCATGCGGTGTCAGGGATCGAACCCTGGTCCCTGCACTTACCTACGCAAGTGTATAGTCCACTGAGCTATCTCATTGGCCCTTCTATACTTTTTTGTATTTTAAATAATGAAGAGATTTAACTTTGTGCACCTGTATTTGCAAGCTGAAATCACTAAATTAGAGATAAAAGTTGAGCTCTTCTTATTCTTGCTCTGTTCTTGTACCTTTTTATCTGGATAAAGTCTTTTCTTTACTTCACTCATATATTTAACATGGCAACTATCGATTTATATAACACAGACTTACCCCTGATCATAGTCAACTTAAATGCTTCTCTGAGAATGTTTAATTGGAATGAAGGGCATGACCTTACTCTTCCATGTAAGTTTTAAGAGCGTCTGTTCATGTGTTTCGAAATTAAGACAATGCATGGGGAAATACACCACGTATTGCCAAGACAAAATGTGTGCAGAGAGAAGCTGCAGCTCAGGGCAGAAGGAGCAGTAGCTTCTCCCAGACGGCCACCTATACAGCAGACGTGGATTCTGTTTTCTGGATTTTATATGGCAACCTTTTAGCCTTGCATCATTCTGCATCTTCACAGGAATTTGCTCTTCCTTCTTTATCCAGATTAAGTTTTAGTAAATTGAAAAAACCAATCCTATTGTGGAAATCCACATTTTTCAAAGGTGCCATGTAAATTCAGCTAAGGCAGGATTTTATTTTCTATAATTTACTTTCCTGTGTGGTTTCAAGGTATATTTGGCCACAGAGAAAAATCTGCATGTTTGGGCAAGTAGAGAAATGGTAGTTATCTTTAGTCCACGCAGGTTTATGTAGGTATCGGGTTCCGGGACAGCGGCACATGCCCATAATCTGACAACACACTATGCCGTGCATAGGACACTGATGAGTGTCCTCCTGAACATTCTCTAATTTTGAGTTATGTTCATATGTGTGTCTTTGGTGGTTTTCCAACTCCTCCTAGGACCATCTGTATCATCGATGTTAGTGGTACTGACAAACCTGAGTTCCAATTCATCTTCCTGAGACCCAGTGGGGATTTAGTTGTGTCCTTTTTCTCCCCTACTTAGCAATCATCTTTCACTTTTGACTAGTAGCCCAGCCATCTTGCAGACACTTTAGCCTCAACACCAGACGCAGAGGCAGCACCCTTCTACCCGCAGCCCAATGTTTCCCACCATGCCAATCCCACTCTACAACAAATCCCTTCTTCATGCCATCATAGCAGTTCTATTACTCTCAATAAATATTGGCTATCACAGATACCACCATATATGAAGAGTTTCATCACATGAAAAAAAATGCCTCCTGGTTTGGAACAGCCAAAACCATTTGGACAAGGTAGTCTAACTTGCTCAGGCAAGTTCTGGAAGCTAACAGAGCTTTTATTAAATTAACCAAATCCAATTCAGCCAGAAAGATGCTGTCAGGGAGTTTTAAGAAAAGTGTCTGGCTCCTAAGTCTTACCTCTGAGGGCCCACATATTGTGGAGCAGAGACAACACATTTTCTCTGTATTCGGAGTGAGTTCTTGATTCAGACGCTATCTGATGCCACTCAGCGTGGCATGGCTTGTTAACCAGGGAGAGGTGATTCACTCAACTTTGGATGCCAGGAGAACAGTCAAAATCATATCTATTATCCTACCCACTATGCTTCTGGAGATCCTGATGTTCCTAGAAAATGCCCTCTTGATTCTCAAGAACCCAAATTGTGGTGGTTTTTTGTTTGTTTTTATATTTAGGGAAGGGTCTACAGGGTGTTCGGGACTACTAGTTTGGACTCAGTGATCTGCCTGTTTACAGCTCCTAAGAGCCGGAATTACAGGCACATGCCACCATGCCTAGTCTCAATTGCCATCTCAGCATGCTTCTGTGTCTGCTTGCCGTCCCTTTAATCTGGGGAGCTATTTGGCCGCAAGAACCCAAATTGTTTCTGTAATTTGTAACCAAAAATAGTTCTACTTAATCACATAATAATCAGATATAAACATTTTTAGTTTTGTCATGCATACCAATACCCAACATATGTTATTACATTTTATGCAATTGTCAATGTCTGAGCCATCAGTAGATGAAAAATTGTGACCCTCTCTTTTTTCTTACAGTTATGCACAAACTTAAAAAGTTCTTTTGTTTGAAGAATTGTGCAGTTATTCACTCAGTCATTTAGGAAATACTGAGCTGTGTCAGTTTGTAAGTGACTGAGTTAACAAGAAGCATACAAAGATTTACAGTTTCTGAGTAATCACACGGTAACAGTAATGAGAGAGATAAACAGAGACTATCAGATTGCCTTCATTCTAAAATACCCTTGGGTTTCCCATTTAGATCATTTTTAAGTCGAGACACGTCATATAATTGATGATCGCTTTTAATGTGGCAATGTATTTTCCCCTTGAAATGTTGCTACTAAGTCAACAGTGTGCTCTTAATCCTCCTAGAGGCCTCAGAAGGGAGGAAATACAGTATAATAGTGTCCACATTAGTGCATAATAAATACTGTGACATGCTGAAGGACTCCAGACTCTGCACCCGTGCTAGAAGACATCAAAGCGTGCCATGGCTTGGAGGAGAAAGCAGAGGTGCAGCGGTGAGTGCCCTTCCATGGAGATTTAAAATGCACTTCGTTATAATCCTTCCAGCAGCTCTAAGTAGCACAGAATATCTCCATGCTCCTGTTCATAAAATTGAGGTTCTGATTATTAAAAAGGGAAGCAGCAAATTTGAGGGTTTTTTAAAAATGCATTTAGTACTGAGTCTTAGATCTCACTATGAAGCCCAAACTCATAGTGATCCCCCTGTTCTCAGCCTCCCCAATGCTGGGATTACAGGCATGTGCCACCATGCCCAGTATCAATGGCAGGCTCAGTGTGCCTGGGGGTGGGGCTGGCATGGCCTGTGGTGCCAGGAATTGAGCCCTGGTCCCTGCGCTCGCCTAAGCAGGCACTTAGTTCACTGAGCTATCTCCCTGGACCCATCTTTGGGTTTATAAACTACCCTTTCTCTAAGTTAATGTGTACAAGTTTAAGAAATAGTATCAATAAAATTCACAGAGTACTTATGTACTACATACACAATGGTAAAGATGAAAAATCTAGGGCCAGGGAGATGGCTCAGTAGAATAACCCCCGCCACCAAAAAAAGGGTGCAAAATCTGCAACTAGAAGAAGAAAAGTAGTTTGCCAAGGTCACAGAGCTAGTAAATGACAAAGCTGGAATTAGAACCCCAACTGTCCAGGGAAGAGCCTCCGCCTCTAAGCAGCATGCCAGAGGCTTCTAAAGATAGCCTAACACCTCATCCAGTCCTCTGAATGCCCAATTTAAAACTGGAACTCCTGAATTCTGCATTTCCCTCCCTCTACTCTTGTGATCCCCTTCAACATTTTACATAATTGAAAGATGTATTACACATCCAACTTCCTGTCTGTTTTTATCTTCTCCAAGTAAAATCAGTACTTTTTATGTGTGCTGTTTGCTGATGTATTTTAACAGTGTGGAATCCTCTTCTGCACAAGAGTTGAGTTCAAGGGCTATTGGTCGAATGACTAGATGAAGAAAGTGTACACAGGAGAGAAGGGTTTTCAGTGAATGAACAATAACTGGAGAAAAGCAGGGGCAACACATAGGAACTCAGAAACTCTTTGGTGAGGTCACCTAAGGTTCCACTAGAGCAAAAGAAAACGGCAAGCAAGGTTCCAGAAAGGGAGGCCAAATTCACACCCGCCTTTGCTCCTGCACACCTTGTTTATAGCTTGTTCAGCAATCGACACTGGAAAGGAGGGCAGGAAGACATCAAAGTAGCTGCTCTCTTCATATTTTTTCTCCCTTTCGGCAGCTATTTGCTCAATTTCTGCTGACACTACAATTTCAGCGATTTAATGATACAATTGTTTCTGAAAAGGACACTGAAGCAGACACCTTCAGCCAATTAGCAGGCTGCACTGATGGAAATGGAGTCTGTTGCTGTCTAATTTCATTTCTTCTAGGGGGTGGTTTATGTGCAGTGGTGGTGAGAAATATAATATTTACTTCTATTTTAAGAAGGGAGGACTTTTAAACTCAGCCTACCTAATTAAGCTGGTCTGCATCCATGACACACCTAGGATGCCTTTGAAGACGTCACCTATTAGCTGCAAAGGCATTACTAAAATTATTAGTATTTCAATTCAGTTTGCCCTTAGGTCAGTGTAATTTCACTTTGTAGAGAAATTCAACATTATAGTGAGACAGGTGTACTCTAAAGTTGTTTGTTATTCATAACAAGAAACACAAGTCTATGATAAAATCAGCATTCCTCCTCCTGTACATTTAGGGGTGCTCTGACCAGGTTTCTGTCACCACTGTATGAGCGCCTTTATCTTTACACTAAACAGAGCCTGTTCACCTTCTGAACATATGAACTGATGCATTCAATGCAGGGGTGTTTATTTTTGTTTTACTCCAGGTAATTTCTCTCCATCATATGTTACTGAAATCAGATGTAAGGTGATTCATTCTTGCTCATTTAATTCCTAACATACGAAATGAAAACAATAAATGGCTTTTACCACAAGCTAATTGATATGAGGCACTGTACTAATTAGTACTAAGAGCATTACAATATTAACATTCAGGTGCTAATCTTAGGGTCTGTACACAATCTAAGCATAAACTAAAGATTAATTGGGCACTTTTGACCACTGAGTGACACTTCAATTTAGTTAATTAAGAATACTATGAAAATATTTTACAGATGAGAGGTCAATATTGCTATATGCTAAGATTTTAAAAGGTAATGCTTTCCTAATATATAGTTAAAAAATCACATGATCTTAATATATTCAGTAAAAGCATTCTACAAAATCCAACATTGTTTTATGATAAAATCTCTCCATACTGTGGCAAAAGATCCTGAAAGAAATGCTCAGATATTCATATACAAAATACCAGATAAAGCCAGGTGTAGTAGCATACGCCTATAATCCAAGAACTCAGGAGTCTGAGGCAGGAGGATCATCACAAGTTCAAGATCATCCTGGGCTACAAAGTGAGCTCAAAACCAGCCTGAACTGCATCAGAACACCCTGTCTCAAAAAGAAAAAAGCAAAAGAATAAATGAAAATATACCAGACAAAGATAAATAAGTGGACCCCACCACATAATGATGTTTGGGATCTTTGATTATTTCACTTCCATTTTTAATATAAGTACTTCTAGTGTTACCTATATATTGTACAATTCTAAGCAATGTTAAGCCAAAAATAAGTAAAAGCCAACATTGAATCCCTGAAGCTGGATAGCTGACTGGTGAATAGAAAGACAAAGAGATCAGAAATTATGAAGTTGGGTGGAATACAGGTTTTATAAACTTCCCAAATTCACCACTTGTAGGACCACCTGTAGGAGGCTTTCATGAATCTTTTTTTTTTTTTTTTGTATTTTAGGGAAGGGTCTACAGGGTGCTCATTGTCTCAGTACTAGATTGGACTCATAGTGATCTGCCTGTTTACAGCCTCCCAAGAGCTGGGATTACAAGCGTATGACCACACCCAGTGTCAGCTGCCTTCTCAGCATGCTCCGGGGCGGGGCCAGCATGGCAGGCCTGGGGATCAAACCGCTGGCCCCTGCACCTGCTTGCAAGTACTTTAATCTGCTGAGCCTCATGAGCCTTAAAAGAAGGCAGAACTTGGCTTTGGTTTCATTAGCCAAATTCAGTTATAAGTAAGAACAGGAAGAAAAAGAAGTGGTCAGCAGGTGTAAGTTCCCCAACAGATAGAAAAGTTTAAGTGGATAAAATGTTTCTGTCTATCCCATACACTTGAGAGATTGCCAACAAAAATTAAAGAAAGAGAGGGACAGGATACTTTTTCATTAGTGAAGAAGGGGAAAAAGTCAACAAATTATAATAGGACAGCCACTGTTAAGAGCTACACCTGAGATGTGATGCTACGTTAATGATACAATCTGAGAAATAATAGTAGGACTGAACTTTAAAGGACAATAGGATCTTTCACACGTGGAGATGGGAATCAAGGCCATTGTCACAGACAGGAGTGGAACCTATCCAGATGCACAATACAAAAATAAACAGCCAAGAGACATGCACAGAAGTCCAGTTTAGGAGTTTCAATAATATACCAGTGAATTGGCTTGAACCAGCAAGATCAGCATATTAGCAAATATAGAACTCGGCTAGATTATTTGGTTTTCTTTTTTCTTTTTTTTTTTTTTTTTGAGGAACCAGGGATTGAACTCAGACCCTTGCACTTGCGAGGCAAGCACTTACTCTACTGAGCTATCTTCCCAGCCCAATTATTTGGTTTTCAAGAAGAACTTTTCATTTATTTATATAATTTCAAAACCAAGTTGTCCTTTTTGTTTCATTAAATATGAAGAAAAAATTATATTAAGTCTCTTTAATAATTGTCATTAACAATACAAAATATTCCTTCAATGTCACATTATGTGTGCATATATTTTGAGTTGCAAATTAAATTTTAATCTAAAATTTCTGAAAAATTTATAGCCAGAATAGATGGTTCTATAGCTAGAAACGCAGATGGGTACAATATACTATTGAATACACTAAAATTTAGCCTTCAAGAAATTCTATTCTAATTGGATTTAAACTTTGAACTATATCTCAAATAATTGTGAATTCAAATATAATATTTATGTGGGAAATATTAGATGTAGTATAATTGTGTATGCAACACTGCATATAAGTTATATGCTTCTAAGCTCAAGCATGGAATATATTTTGCGTATTTACTGTCATTTTATGTAATTTCCATTGAGCTTTGAGAAGCTCAAGAAACCAAAAGATTAAAATCTGATTAAAACAATAAAGTAAAAAAAAATTGCAATAATACTCAAAACAAAGGCTTTATGTTTGTGTATGTATAAGACATTATATGCATTAATATTTGAATACTGACAAAATTCTTCAAGGATGATATTTTGCAAAAAGATATTTTAACAGGTACAGAAACCTAGGCTCAGAAAATGAAGCTTCTCAAAGGTAAAACAAATAGTAAATGATATAACCCATTTTATGACCCAGGTTTTTCCACAATCCATGTTATTAATCATGGATGCCAAACTGTCTCTCACATTACAACAGCATCTTTTATGTTAAAGTGTATTTTTAACAGTCTTACTACCTTAAATCTTTCATAATACTAGAACATACATTAATTGATAATATTGGAAAATACCCAATATTTTGGTGTTATTTCTGCCTATCACATATTAAAAGATTATAAATGATTTAATCTCCATCGCATGAATTCAAAGGCCAACTGGGAGCATGTAGAATTCACCACAAATGGAAAACCCTGGGTTTTCCCAGCAGTTCCAAGACCGTGCCAAGAAGTGATGCTGAGAATGCCATGTTCCTCTAGTTTCAGCCCAGCTGGCCCCCAGGCATCATCGGAGCAAGAACTACGGCCCAGCGCTGCACACGCATTCCTGACCGACATCTGACATTCAAGTAAGCATAAAATTTACTTTTGAGACAGTTCCCTGAAATTTAATACTGGTTTCCTATCCCAAGACACATAAAATTGACTTAATAGTTCTTTTACAAATAGACAATGAAAGAGACAAAAGAACTGTCAGTTATAACTCAGCAATGCCTTTCAAGAAATAGAGTTTGTGGACCAGGCACATACTATGTGCATTCGGTGCTCACACCAAACCCTCACCACGTTGGCCCCGTTGGAGATTTAATACTTCTTGCTCAAATTCTAGCTCAGCTTTCATTACAAAAACTTGAGAAACAAAATGTCAAAGTATATAGAATTTAATAGCCCCTTCATCAAAGAGCTACTTTCTTAGATCAGAATTGTTAATGTATATGTGTTCAGTAAAACGATCTCCAAAGGTAGAAGTCCTGCTTTGGAGAAAGATAGTCTGCATTTTAGCCAAAGGGGGGAGAAAGATAGATAGATGATAGATAGATAGATAGATAGATAGATAGATAGATAGATAGATTACACATTTTTTCAGAAAGTAGAGCAGCAGCGATTCAATACAGAATGTACAAATTTAGCACACATGTAGGCTATAAAACAAATGCCTATAAATTAAATAAAGTATATTTCTAAGGGTGGCCTGAGGTCACATTACCTAATGTAGAGGAAAAGCAAAAACAAATCCAAAATGCATGAGCAAACAAAAATAAGTAAATAAACAAATAAAAGCTCACAACACTGAGGATGGGATTCAGGGGCAGAAACTCAACTGAATATAAACAAACTCAACTGTTTGGAGTTTGGTTATCATTACTTGTAAAATCATTGTCAGGAAGGGTTGGACGGTAGGGTTCAGCTTCATTTCTGGATGAATATAATTATAGTCTATAAAAATGGTGTAAAATGAGGATATATAATTTTTTTTATATAATTTAACAGATGTTGCCAATATTAGTTATCTTCCTTTAGGCCAGAAACCTTTCAGGCTCTTTGGATGTTGTAAAGAAGCAGTTGACCCTTTAGATGGTAGGTGATTTTTAATTTACACAAAGACTCCTTTCCATGGTTTATTTCCTTGTTATGCCAGCAAAAATAATTTAAGAAATGGTTCAAGATGACACAGCTCCTCCCTGCTTGCTCTGCTCCTCAGGCAGAGAGCAAGTGCTGTCTTCTCCCTTTCTGGGCATAAAGTGAAAAGTTTGAGTGAACAAGAAACTTCAAGTCCTGAGCTAAAATGTCTCACCTACAAAGAAACGATACTCCAAGACAATAAAACATGTCCTGTCTGGTCTTGTGACAGGAATATCTTCAAGGTAGTAGATAAGATAGAGAGGCAGGGACCGGGGAGATGGCTTAGTGGAATAAGCACTTCCCTGGCAAGCTCAAGGGCCTGAATTCAATCCCAGGTTCCACAAAAAAAAAAAAAAAAAAGATAGGAAATGTACTCATTCAACGAATATTTATGAAGAAAGGATAATTGACAGGGAAAAAGATATGGATCCTCTTTAAAGTTACTGTACAAATCTGAGCATAGAGCATTACTGGTGAGAAAAGATAGCTTGTTAACATTAAAAGGCAAAAAGAAAAAAAAAAAAGAATGCTTAATCTCAACATTTTATACCCCCATTTTTCTTGTTAGCTTTAATTACTCATCACTCCATACATCATTTTTCTCAAAGGCATAGATCCAATTCCAGCACAAAATTGATTAGAACTGTAAACAATAACAAACCCTGACATTTTTAATAACTTCTTGTTGATGAAGTAAAATATAGTTTTGAAAATAAAAATTCCAAGACTTTCAACAATAAATTTCAATCCACCATTTTGAAATACCATCTCACTCTTCTTTTCTTCCAGGATTTAGCCTATTCTTTTTCAGTTTTTTTATACTGGGGATTGAACTCAGGTCCTTGTGCATACTAGGCAAGCACTGTACCACTGAACAACTTCTCCAGGCCTCACCTATTTTATATTACCAAAATTTCCCTCTATTTTCCACCCCTATGCTTCTACTATTGTCCTCCAAGACCACATTTCTATATCTCTTCCACTTAAAATGACAACTACATTTTCCCCAATTCTTCCATACAATAATAGCTAAATTAAAAGCATTTCTCTTCTATATGTTCACTCCATTTAACCTGACAAATCATCAACCACTTAACTGAGGTAACGTTACATACCTGAGTTGTCAACATTTATCCTTGTCTACAGATACTCTTATGTTTAATGCCATTTTATAACTTGATTTTCAAAGAATTGTGAGTAGGAGGTCCATTGAAAGATTACATTAATCTTTTCAGCATATATGGTGTGTCAACTCTTAGAACCACATGAACTATGCACAATATGAAACTAGGTATGCTAATCTAGCCTGAGATCATGTATCATTTCATCAATCCTAATTTTTTTGTTGGTAAGTATAACAGGTAAGTACAAAAATATATACTGTCAAAAGTTGGTATCTTTGAAATATGAATAGTAGAGAATAGAAACATAACTCTGATATTAAATATTTCTATGTACTTGGACAATCATTTTAGAGACTGAAGTTTAATAGGAAAAAGTCTCTCACAATATTTTTATGAGAAGTCAATGGAACAATTCATAGGACGGACCCAGAACACGGAAATTATGGAAGAAGATCCCAAATTTTTGCTTTTGATACATGACCTCATATATTACATTTCTTTTCTGAAAAAGAACCACCCATAATCCATTTTACAAGAGTTCTTCAAGAGCATAGCAAGACTGGATGGAAGCGGCACATAAAGATGCCCTGAAAAGCTACAGAAAAATGTCCTTATAAGTTCTGAACACTTTCATTTGAAGGAAGAAGCCAGTGTTGTTGTACAAATATCAAACTCAACAACTGGATAATAATAGACGTGTGGTTATCACTTACTCGCAATGTGACTTTCGGCCAGGGCCTTTACTTCTTTGATTCTTTACTTCTTCACCTGAAAAACAAATGAAGTGATTGGACTAGATCTATTATTTTAAAATTAAATTCTAACAAAGTTACTGGTATATTTAATTATTGTTAATAAAACTTCTTAGAAGATTAAAAATTAAAGCATTAGAAGTAAAGCTTCTTTGAATGACATAAACTAGAAGTTCAAGGGCTGTACTTTTTGATGGCTTACGTAGGCTAGACCCAATCTGGCTTAACTCTGGTCCAGGGTTCACAGAAGGTTCATGAAGAACTGTGATTGCTAATTAGTTGTTCAGACCTACTCAAAAGTGTATTTGAAACACACATAACGTAGGCCACTTTAGGTCTCCTCAATGAAACCACCTCTGCAGCTGCAAAAGGTATCACACCAGGCACACTGAATGCATTGAGCAGTCAAAATGTATTCAACTGAAAATTCCCAAATAAAAATTCTGTAACCATAATGCTTAAATGAACAAAAATATTGGCTTATAAAAAATAATACACTGAAGAAATAAAAATGGTCAGATGTCAATGCTGTGCATTTAAAGGCCATATTGAATGTAAAACTCGTGAGGATAAAATTATTCCACTACAATTTCAGTATCACTAAGCATGTGTCAAGACATTCATAATGTCACAGAATGAGCAGAGTGCCAAAATCTTGCAAGAAATCTTGCAGCAAATGAAACATGTGCTTGGAACTAGATGAATGGTT
>NDGM011200789.1:0-19959 GCA_002564305.1 Octomys mimax | reverse complement strand
AAATAAATGGTAGTGTGCATAATTGTTTTAACCTTGTCATCTGTGGCTTGGGTGACTTGAAATAGCTATTTCTCCTCTCTGAGCCTCAGTTTCCCCTTAGTGTTATAGTAGAGACAGGGGCTGATGATTCATCTACTCAATCGATACAAATTTCCTGAGCGCAGACTTTCTGCTGATCACCGGCGATGGAACAAGATTAGCGCAGGCTGTGACTTCGGGGAATCCCCACCATGGCCGTTTGGGTCCAGCCCCAGCCCTGGAAGGTGGCAGTTGCCATAGACTGAATGTTAAGGACCCCAAGGCTCCTGCTTCCAGGCATACAAGCCAACACAGCCCCTCTTCTGTAAGAAGGGCTTATATAGGAGGTAGGAGTTTGCTTTCCAGATTAGACCAGTTATGTGGCAAAGGGGAAGGGATTTTGCAGATGTCATTAAAATCCCTAATTTTAAACTTATCCATAAAGAGATTATCCAAGAGGCCTTGTGCTAATCAGATGAGCTTTCTGAAAGAAGGTCTAGAAATCAAGGACAGAGGCCAAATAATCCTTCCCAGAGGCCTTGACCATGTAGGGGAAGGGCCTCATGGGAGAGAAAGACCCTGGCTTTGTCTTCAGAAGCTGAGGACTCAGTCCTACAACCTGAGGAGCTCAATTCTGCCAGCATCCTCGGGAGAGGACCCTGGGCTCCAGATGAGCACACATGCTGACTGACACTTTGTTTGCACCTCGTCCATCTGTGAGCAGAATCCCCGTCCAGACTCCTGACTTGTGGAAACCGTGAGATGGGAAAGGTGAGGTGCTTTAATTTGCTAGCTTTGTTTTATACAATAGAAAACCACTACTATGCAAAACTTACCCTTGAATTTACGAAGTGCCTGGGGCAGCCTTGTCCTGCCACTTTTCCAAACCCTGCTCAGGGCCTAGAGCCAAGGTACCTCTACAGCTTCCTTGCAACCTATTCTCCTATCAGCCATGGCGAAGGATTGTTTCATCAGCTGCCATCCTGCTCCCAAAGTTGGTCATCAAAGAGCATGCTATTTGTCCTACTTTTAAAGTAATTACCAGCATCATTTTCACGACACCGAGTCAGGGTTCAGCCTATCATAGGCCCCATGTTAATCTGAGCTGCTGCACTGGGAATGGCTGTATCCTTGCCTCATACAGGCTGCCTCCTCCCATACGAATTATCTGTAATTTCCACACCTCCGTTTTGTCGAGGCCCTGTGTTAAGGCCAGGGCTGTGTGGGGTTGGGTTCAGAGCATTCAAGCCAGACTCCAGGAAGCCGCAGAAACAGCAAGAGCAATCTGGCTTTGACTTCATCACCTGTGCCTGTGAGGAGGCAGGGGCTGCATGGAAGGGGAGATAGAGGGGGTGCAGGCATCCACCTGGCAGGAACTAGAGCCAGACCCCGGAAGAGGGCAGGGCATGTGTCAAACGGCTCTCAAACACACAGGATGTGTTCTGTTGTAGCATAGCTAGGAGGGGTCACTTCTGCGGCAGACGAATCTTAGGCACCAACTCCAGGGTGTGAGAAAGATGGAGGAGGGGTGCGGAAAGAAATAAGAAAAGGAAGTCCTGTGGAGAGAGAGGAGCTGGAGATGAACGTGGAAATGTTACTTTCTCTTTCAACCTGGGCCCTGCTGCACATTCAGCTCCCACGAGTAAACAGCTAAGTCCCCAGGGAGGGACTACCGAAGGTGAATGGGAAATGTCATTCACTGTCTGACAAGACTCCCCTGGCAGAGATGAAGCAATGCTCTGCAGACAGGCCCGCTGCCAGCCTGAGCTCCTGCAGGACAGAAAACATCTCTATTCTGGCAGAGGTGATGCACTTGCAGAACTGTGCATGGCACCTGTGTGCAGGCATGTGTATGCCTGGCTCTGTGTGTGTGTGTGTGTGTGTGTGTGTGTGCGCACGCACACGTGGGTGCGCGTATGTGTGTGTCTAGGAGCATGTTCGAGTCTCTGTGTGTTCACTTCTGATCATGCATATTGCATGGGACTGCACACATGTGCCGAGGGAATGCAAGACAACAATAGAGACGCGTGCATTTGGGCATGTGCACAAGGCTGCATTTGAACATTTAAGCACCAAGGAGGAGACATGGGGGTGGGAGTTGGCTCTGGGCTCTGAGCTTCAGGGAGTCACTTCTTTCACTCTCTCACTCCCAACTCTTAGAAGTGTGCCTTCCTTTCGAGAAGTTGCAGCTCTGGAAAGAGAGCACAGTGCTAAAGTCCCTAAGAGCTGGTATGTGGCCCCTGCTCTGCCAGGAAGTATTTTCTAACTGAACACATCATTTCTGATCTCTGAGCCTCATCTTCAGTGTGAAATGGGCTGCTTCCTAACCAGGCCCATGCCTAAAGCTGAAGAGTCCAAGTCCCTTCCTGCCAGTCCCACCTGCCCCTGCTCCCAACAACATGCCGCTTGCCCATTCTTATGTGGAGGACAGAGCTCTGAGCATCTCCAAAGATGACACTCTCATCCTGTTCTACTCCAGGCCTCTTCAGAAGCAGCATGAGGGATTTCTAGAGCTCATGGCATGGTTTGAAAACCATGAGCCTGGGCAGAGATCTAACCTTCTTCATTCTCCTGTTTCTCCAAGGGTCTCAAGGCCCTAAGGGCTTCTCCAAGGGTCCTGAGGTTCCACCTGCTCACTGTTCTGGACATCCAAGCACATCTCCTTGGGATGCTCACATGCACAGCACAGAGCAGAGAGCTTGTGACAGCAGTTCATAAGCTCAGGCTGCACATTAGAACCCCCTGGGGAGCTTTACAAAATACGTTTGCTCAGGCCTCTCCACAGACCAACTGTCTAATTATCTCTGTGGTAAGACTGGACAGGGGTAGTTTTTAAAGCTCCCCAGGGCACTCTACAGCATCAAGAGGATTCAGAAGCCTTGGCCCTGGCATGGTGAGTATCCTGTATATGTCAGCACCTGCTACCTGTGTCATCCCATGTGCTGATCCTGCTGGAGCGGCCCCAGGGCTGGGCAGGGCTAGGGGCGGAGAGTCCGGAGGCAACTGCTGCTCGGGAGAGATGAATGCTGGGTAGAGTGGCCTGGCATCCATCTCCCTCAGCCACATCTCAGAAAATTAAATTAAAGCCCATATTTTTCAGCTGCTGCCCGCCTGGCTGGCTGGCTTGTAGAGGAGGCATGAGGCTGTGGGCACCTTGGGGTAGGAAAAGCAGGTAAGGAGAAACCCAGGCCTCTTCCTAGGGGAAGGAGACAGATCATGGGGGTCCTGTAGAAGAAGACCAAATTCCCAGGGGTGGTCTCTTGACCCCCAAAGCTTCTCTCCAAAGCCTGGCAGGTAGGTTAGGGATGGTGGGGTGACCAACTTTGAAGGTCAAGGTTAGAACTTCATATGGAGTTGAATTTTTGGGTGAATGCATGGAGTGGGCAGAAAAGAGGGAGACCTTGACCCTGTCCTTGGGAAAACCAGTATAGAGAAACAGAACTGGCATAATTCCTGCGCTTGGAGCGTCAAGGTTGTCTGTATAGACCAGTGCCAAATGCTTGAGACAGAGCCCAGCACAAGACCTGGAAGCCCTGCGTGGCTTCCCAGAATGATAGAACAGCTTAAAAGGGAGGGCGACACTCAGCTGGGCACCAGGGAGCAATGCCTAATCTGGTAAGAAAGATACCCATGTGTCCTCTCAATAGACTTGTTGCCCTCTGGACTCCGGCACTCTATTCATAGGGGGGAGCTGGACCACCTTCCTGGGTTCCAGCAGTAATGTGCCTTTTGATGCCTTGTGCTAGGTGAGGCTGCTAGAATCCTGTGCTACAAGGGTGCTAGGGGGTTCAGCACCTTGGAGAGAATGTGAGGGGAGTCTTCCAGGCAGATCAACCAAAAAAAAAAAAAAAAAAAAAAAAAGAAAGAAAGAAAAAACCAAAACAAAACAAAACAAAAAACTGATATCCTTTGAGAGTGGACTTGGGACATGATTGGCCAATGATCAATGAATTCCAACCTTCATTAGCCCCTTGCAGGTCCCTCTGTGCAGGGAAAAATAGTACTTGGACTCCTGAATGATATCTGGCAATGGTCAGCTAGAGACCCACTTTCTGGCCTTAGGCCCTCATGCAAAAGGAAATCTGGGAAAAGGAATGATTGTGACTGAAGGGTGTCCGGTGTCCTCCCCTCCTGCCTGGCTTTCCATGCAATGAAGAAGGTACAACTGAGGCATGGACCACCCCCGTGGCCCAAACCTTGTACCAAGACGTGTACCTGGGAACACAGAACAGAGAGCAGGGGATCTGGGACCCAAGGCAGTTCTAGAGTATGGAACAGGGGGCAAAGCAGGACTGGGTGCAGAACTCCAGTCACCCAGGGAGGCTGGCCACCCACATTTCCAGTGCGGAGCTGGCCCGTCTGAGGTGACCCCATCAGCAGCCTTCCACACACTCCCGGCTGGACCTGCACCCTGCGCTCCCTGCCTCCTTCCCCCACCCCCCGCCCTGATCCAGAGCCTGCTGGCAGCCTTGCTTGCCTTTGCCCAGTTCACAGTTTACAGCGCGCTTTCACACACGGCATCTCATTTGATCTTCCCAGCATCCGGGCTGGAGGCCAAAGAAGAAAGCCAACTCCCAGAAGCTGGGGCAACAAGCTAAGAAGGGGTGCCGTGGGCTCCAGAGGGAGGTCCTGGCTGTGTGGCTGCAGTGCAGCACCTGACCCTTTTCTCTTCGGAGGGGTCCCAATCTGTATCGATATAGAGGGGCTGACCTTGCTCCTCCTCCAGGAAGCTTTCTTGGACTGAAAGGAGCCAGAGTCAGGCAGTGTGGCATGGTGTGGGGACAAGGACAAAGTATGGACTTGCTACCTGGCCCTAGGGAGCTCTGTCAGTCTCTCCAGGACCTTGAGATCTCGGATTGTTGTTCTCAAGTGTCCAAAGCCACTTTTGTCCCCATCCTCCTCAGTTACACTGGAGTCCCCAAGGAAAGGGACACTTTCTTTTTCTCAAATGTCTTCCTTCTTTCCCTGTCCCTCTTCCTCCACTGGAACTCCACACTAGATCACCCCAGGACTTGGGCACGTAGGAGGCTGGTTAAGAACTTGCTTAAACGGGCAAGGACAAAACTGGCTGAAGAACCAAGGACAAGGGTGTGGAGGTGTGGAGGGGCTCTGAAGACAGGTGCCTGGGGTAGTAATGGGAAGCTGGGAGCAGAAGCAGGCACGAGCCATCCTCTTTCCCCACGACCTGGGCCATTGTTTTGGGAAACCAGTCCCCTCATCCCTGCAGCCCAGAACTCAGCTGTGGGGTGGGCAGACCAAGAGTTTAAGTACTTGCTCAGGAGTGGGTGACTACTTCTCTCAGCTCGGTTTTGTCATCAAACGACATGAGATGTTGACCTGTTTGGTTTCTGCCATTAAGGCTCAGTTCACCTGTTTGTCCTAGGAGGTTGAGCTGCATCACAAAAAAAGGCAGTAGTTATTTATTTTGTACCACTGAATAAATGAGGCTGGTAAAACCCTATTATGGCGTGCATGTACTTTTCTTATTTAATGCTGTTGTCAAGACTGTGGGGATACCTACCTCCATTCCCTTGTGCAGGTGATGAAGCTGAGACACGAAGGCTATCAGATTCATGCACGAATACCCTGCCCTGCAAGCAGGCACCGCCAATCCAATTCTGGCTATAAAGTCATTCTGCACGACATCACTTTGAGGGCTTCAAACCAGTTACCCCCAAACTAGCTGACCTTCTTAGGCCTGGCCGCAGAAGGTCTGGGATTTGCCCGCAGGGCAGGTTTCCCAGGGTGGGGAAAGAACAGGTCCCAGGACAAGAGAGAGAGAGCTTTCTGGCTCTGGGTGTCGGGCATGTGAAGCCTGCAGAAAGGAAGATTTCGAGCCCAGGGAAGGGCTCCCCTCAGACCGGAATCCTGAGACCAAGGCTGTGGTGGGGGGCTGCCCCAGGGTCTCCAGCCCAGCCCATCTCCAGTCCAAGTCGGCTCCAGGCAGGGTCTCCACTGCACCCTCCCTCCTCCCCTCGACCTGGCCCCGCCCCCGGACGCTCATTGGCTCGCACCCTACCCTCCAGCCTGCGAAGTCCGCGCGGGGAGGCGGTGGTCTGTCGCCTCCCTCCCGCCCTAGCCTGGCTTCGCCGCGGCGGAGGCGGCGCCTCTCCCGAGCACCGAGCCGGCTGGGCGGCCGCGCGGCTGGGGCGGCGAAGGCAGGCTGGGGGCGCAGCGCTCGGCCACCGGGCGGTGACTGACGGCGGCTCCAGGCGGCGCGGTCCCGCGTGTGCACACGAACACGCCGCCGCGCAGGGACACACGGACCCCGGCTGGCGGCCACCGGACGCGGAGAGCGGGTTGGGCGCGCGCTCCTCAGCACTAGCTCCGGCCCGGGACGTCTGGAGAGCCCGGTCCGCCAGGCCCGCAGCCAGCAGGTAAGGGCCCCCAGCGGCTCCTACCGTCCACTCCCAGCAGCCCAGCGCCAGCTCCAGAACCTTCGCCCAGCGGGGACCGCGGGCGCCCCCCCTCCAGCCCTGGGGGTCTCTACGGCGGTCTGGCGCCGACCGGAGCTGGCCGGAGCTCCTGAGTCTGAAACGAAGCTCTCGCCCGCAGCTGCCGCCGCTTCCTGCGTGTCATCCCCCTTCCCCGTGACCAGGGCCATTGCTTCGGGAAACCGATCCCCCCAATCCCTGAAGCCCAGTGGGGTGGGGGACTACCCGTCTCGCGCCTCTCCCGGAGCCGAGTAGGGACAACCACGGGCAGAGACGACACTGCGGCCAGAGGGACCCCAAGAGACCTTTATCCTATGAGAACGCATCAGCGTGGATTTGGAAGGCAACACTAGAGGGTCCCTTGGGACTAGGTGTCGCAGTCTGCGCAGGGTTCGAGGTGTAGGCAAAGAATGCGCTGAGATAGGGACCATCCTAGAATGAGCCTCTGAGGAAAAAAAATGAACCGTGCGGCATGGTTCCAAAGATCTAGTCCCTCGGTTTCCCGCGGTGCGGAGCTTTGGCTGTCCCGTAAGGAAACGCCCTGTGGGGCCTGTGACAGAAACGCGGCCTCCCAGGCCAGCTGAAGTGGGGTCTCTGCCGCCCGCCTTAAAGGCCGGCTCCAGCAGCAGCCTCGGGGTGTGGGGGTGGTGGCATCCTCAACCCGCGCGGGCTGGGAGGTCAGGAGGGACTGGGTGCCTCGGAGGAAGCCTAACCGGAAGGTGCCGGCATTCCAAGTGAAGCACCTCGGCCCCTCCTGGCAGGTGCTGGACTGGGATGGGGGCGCTGCCAATTCTTCAGGCCCTTTCTGTTTCAGTGCAGGTGCGTCAGTCAGTCTCCCTTTCTTAGATTCCCCCAGCCTTACACTGTCTTCCGCCTCCCTCCACACCCCCAACAAAGACAAAAACAAGACAGAGTATTTGGCTTTTTCTGCGAGGAGTCCTGGGCGAGGGTGGAGGTGGAGGGAAGAAGGGGCTGCACAGAATATCTAGGGCAACTTGCCCTGGGGCTGCCGCTGGCCAGAGCAGAGAAAGGAATGAGCATCCTGAAGGTCAGGCCGAAGGCTTTGGTGGCCCCTGGCCTTCTGGAGAGGGTGAGGACTTGCATTTGAGCCTGCGGGTAGGGCCAGCCAGGGCCAGCTAAGTGTTCTTGGGAAGCCCCTCTGAGTCTCCCCTGGGTGCAGGTGGGGCTGGCAGAGCCCCCAGACCCCAGCAGAGTCTGGGGCTCCAGGTTCTCCCTGACCTTGGAGAGAGCAGGCAGAGGTGCCATTGGAAATCCAAACACACAAATTACAGACAGAACACAGTGGGATGGGCCTTGGACCAGGTATCTAACCCATCTGTCAACAAGTGTGTGTGTGTGTGTGTGTGTGTGTGTGTGTGTGTGTGTTGACCAGGGAACTGGTCCCTGTCTCTTGCTTATTTTGCCATCAGTGGCATCTCTCCATGGTGGGGTGTCTGAGATAAGACCTCTGGGAGTATGCCCCTGGGTGTAGGGAAGGTGGGTGCCTGCAGGGAGCCTCGGAAAGGATCCTTTGCTGCCCTTTAAGGACTATGCAGATCATAAAGTGCATAAATATCTGTTTTGGTATAAGTTTCAGGTTGGCCAGGGGTAGGGGTTATAAGGGCTGGGGATCACTTTGGAGCCCAACGTTTCCACCAAGGCACCCCTTTCTGCTGTGCTACATCCCTACTTTGGGATGCTCCCTTAATTTCAGTGGATCTTTACAGATCAGTGTCTGTAATTAGAGGTAGCTTAGGCTTGATGGTCACAGGTTAATGGCCTCCCAGGGTTGGACACTTCACTGACCAAGGGCTGGCGTAGATGAAGCAGAGCCACAGCTTGCTGTCTGCCAGAGGGTAGGGAAGGTGGGTGCCTGCAGGCATCCTCAGAATGGATCAGGGTGTGATCTCCACTCCAGGTCTGAAAGTCCTTGCTTACCTGAGAGCCACTAACCATAGAGTTGACATCCGGGTGACAAGCGCTTCCTCTCCTAGAAAGCCTATGAGCAGAGGTGTGGCACCCCAGATGGGAACCCATCCTTGCTTTGTAATAAAAGAGTCTAAGTTTCCCTGGTCTGACGGGGTTGGGCCTAGAGGCCCAGCTGCCTTGGCAACATGGAGGCTGGAAACTCCTCAGCTGCAGTGTGTTTGTACTGAGCTCTGGATGCCGTCAGAGGCACACGGTGACAGCCACCCCCACAGTGACACACAGGGAGTGACACACAGCTGGGGAGGTATGTAGGCTTCCCATGACACCTGCCAGGGATGTGGAACAAATAGAGACATGCGGTACCAGAAGGACAAACAGACATTGAGGCACGGCCTCTGCAGTTCTAGACTCATCTGCCTAGAGAACACAAAGCCTTCCTAAACGATGGTCTAACTGCACGTGGACTCAAGTAGAGAACTCTGTGTGTGTGTGTGTGTGTGTGTGTGTGTGTGTGTGTGTACACTGCATTGCAGGAGTCTAGGACAAGGGTCTGCAGGCTTTTGCGTAAATGTAGCCAATATGTTAAACTAGACAACTATAGAGGATATGAAAACAAAAACAAAGCCTGGGCGTATGGTAATAACGTTTATTTGTGGATGCTGAATATTTGAATTTCATGCAGTTTTGTGTGTTGTGCAATATGCCACTTCTTTTAATTTTTATTGACCATTTAGAAATGTACAAACCATTCTTGGCTCTCTGGCTGTACAAAAATAGGCAACAGGCTGATCCGACTGGCTGAGGGGTTTGCCAGCTCCGGGGCTGTAAGGTGAGGGAGGAGGCAGGGGGAGGCCTGCGGAGGGGCGGCCCCTGGTGCTGGAAGCCTGAGATTCCCACAGCAGCTGGGTGCTTCAGTCCAGCCACCTGGAGCTCCTGTGCCTGTCTGTTTGGTGGATCAAGCCCAGGAAGGCACAACAGTCCCAGGAAGGCACAACAATCCCAGGAAGGGCCCTAAAAGTGCAGGTCACAGTACTCCACCCCAAATCAGTCTCCCCTTCATCTGTGAGCTATGTACCCACTCAAGGGACCCTGGGGACATCATTTGTGAAAAAATAACTGGAATGACTGCAGCTTCCTTGCTCCATAGACCAGCCCCCCAGGGTCCTGCTCCCCCACACCAGTGCTGTTGACTCCCTACCTGCAAGTGTCGTGTTATATCCCCCAAGGCCCTGAATCTCCTTCCCAAACTACCCTGCAGGCAACTCCGCAGATATCCACCTTGTGTGCTGTGTGCCAGGTACCTGGCTGGCTCCCACCTGCTCACTGGTGGTCAGCACAGAGGGAGGGGGTTCTCTGGCCAGTTGGCAGCCATTTGTGTCCTGGGTAACTAGGTGTGATTGGGCCCCAGCAGCACGTCCAGCTCCTTCCACCTCCATCTCTCCTCTCTCTGTCTCCTTCCTCCCTTCCTCTGGCCTCATATTCTCTCTTCTGCCTCCTCCTTTCCTGCTCCTCTAGCCTTCCTGGGAGTGGAGTAGTGCACCCTGACTGTTCCAGGACAGGTGTGAAAGGGGGGTCCTCAAAGGACACAGTTTTGCCGACCTTGGAAAAGGTCAGCCCCAGCCCTCTGCAGTGGACCTGGAGGACACTGCTGTCTTGTACACTTGCTCCAGTGTCTCTCTTCGCTGCCCCACCCCAAGTCCATGTGAACTGGAGGGCACAGGGGTCTCCCAGTGTAGACAGGACCCCAGCAGCTCTGACATGGGATGGTTTGGACACTGAAGATGGCATGAGTACGAATGAGCCCTTTGAGGGCACTGGCTTCGCTGTAGAGGAGAGAGGTGGAAGGAAAGCTGCTTCGTGGGAGAGGGCCCCAGGGAGGGAGAGGGTCAGGGCTGCATTTCCATCTTTCAGCCCTCCCTGCCCGGCTCCCTGGCCCAGGAGGGAGAGGTGGTGGTGGGGTGGGTCCCACGGCAGTGCCCATCCTAGAGGTAGCATTCAGAGATCGGTGTGGTGACTGATGTCCTTTTTGGCTGCCTTGTGTCTGGCATCCAAGCTGGTGCTGCTCTCAGTAGGAGGGGTGCTGGGCAGCCCCTTGGGTGGTCCCCTCCTCAGGCAAGGCAGATGAGGGACCCAGGGATGTGTGTCTGAGGAAAGGGAGGGAACAGGACTGTCCTTGCAGCCCCAAGGGAAGCCATGCTGCTTGGGACAGTGGGGAGGTGTTGGAGCTTTCCTCTGAGGCCCGGGCCATCTGCCCCTACTGGGGTGGTGCAGGAGAGCCCGTTAGGAACAATGGTTATGTGGTCTGCAGGTCCCTCCCACTCAGTGTGGACAGTGACAGCAGTCGTGAGTCACTGCCTGCTGTATGCTGACTGATAATGTGTCTTCCGGGTTCTGGGCCACAGTGGCCTGGGTCCTGGCTTGTGGAAGGACAGGACTGGTGTTACTTCCTGCCCCCAGGTGTTTGCTGGGCCCATAGGGTCTATGAGGGCAGGCCTGCCTTGATGGGAAGGGGGAATGGTGTGCCATTGGGTTCCCTAAACTTCCCAGTTCTAGCATCTATTTTCATGTCCATTCCTGGGAGGTAAAACTTCAGGACTCCAAGTGTGACCTTGAGAAATGTCTCCTGACCTCTGACCTCAGTTTCCCCATCCCCACAATGGGTAGATGGCCTTTAAAATTTCAGATCTGAGTGGTGTGTTTATAACTAACTCTTCCCGAGGATAGAACATGCATAGATACATGTGCAGAGAGTACAAAAGGTGTAAGGGGACCACACAGGGTTCCCAGGAGGCTTGGAGTCCATCCACCTTCTTGTTTGTTTGTTTATTTATTTGCTACAGGGTCTCACTACACAGCTTAGACTCATAGTCATCCTCCTGTCTCAGCCTCCCCAGCACTGGGATTACATGTGTGGGCCACCACATGTGGTTTCCGGGCCTGCACAGTGAGCCCAGGGTTCTGGGGCCAGCACGGCATGTGCTACTGAGGATTGAACCCAGGTCCTTGCACTTTCCAGGCAGGTGCTTAGATTGCCAAGCTATCTGGCAATGGGGATTTCCTCCCCATCCCCCGTCTTTCCTCCACCAGTTACAGGGAGCAGAAGAAGCGTGGGGTCACCTCCTAGGTCTACCATGTACTCGCTGTGTGGCTTGGGGATAGCTGCTTAGACTCTCTGTCCCTTCTAAGCTGTAGAATGAGACTAGTGTTAGAAAACACTTCACATTAAGGGAGTTCATGTCTATTGCTAGATACACTGCCTGGTGTACTCAGTTGTTTACTGTTAGCCATTAGCAAAGAAGGGTGCAGCGGCCTGGTGGTCCCATCCTGAATGTGACCCTAGGCTCTGGGGGTGGAAGTGACTCAAGAGGGTGCAAAAAATCTGACCAGAAAGTAGCAAGGTGGTGCCAACAGTTAGCAGGTGTGTAGCCCTCAGTGAGTGTCGGACCATCACATGACTCTTGTATGTACTCTGTAGTTTATTTATATAAATTTGTTGATACCTTGAAGTAGTAGCTGTGAGATAGCCATTACTATGATTCCCATTTTATAGATGAAAAAATAGAGGCTCAGAAGCCTAGGCAGCTACCCGCAGGTCCTTGGGCTAAAATCTCTAGCAACATGGATTCCAGGTCTGCTACACTAAGTGCTTGGGGGTTCTCAAAGCCACCTGACCAGTAGCACCTAGATCTGGACTTGAAAGAGAACCTGGGGGAACCAGTCATATCCTGAGATATTCTGCGGGCCAGGCCAAGGAGCCCAGGTCCCTCCTGGAGGTGGGGATTGTGTACCCCTGGACTGCTCCTGTGGCCAGACCCTCACCAGCACCCTGAGGGAGCTGTGAGGCAGAGGGAGACAGGATGGAGAAAGGGGGTGGGAACAGCTCATCCCTGAGGCCAAGAGGTAGCTGAAGGGAAGTCAAGGCCCATAGGCTCCGGCTTCCAGCTTTCCTTGCTTTTCTGGGAGTGGCAGGAGGTGGACTGCACTAAGGGAGCAAGAGACACCATAGTCAGAGGGAAGTGCAGAGGAGGCCTTGTGCTAGCTTTTCTTTCGCCCTAGCTGGCAGGAGAGGTGGCCTCCAGCCTGCCTGAAGGCCTGGGGAGTTGACACTCCTCCATCTCAGCCAGGCAGGTTGGGAGGCCATCTCTCTGCAGGCAGGGCTATGGGCTCCCCAGGGCTGCCAGAGGTGACTGAACCCTTTGGGGACCACTAGTGCAATGCCAGAGGCAACCTGTGGCCACCAGGGTGTGGAGGGTTCTTGGAGGGCTGCAGAGATGAAAGTCTGAGTGCCAGGCATAGCCCAGGCCTCCCCTCCCTGCATAGTCCCCTCTGGCCTGCAGGAAGGGGTGGACCCTGTGTCCCTGCTGCCTTGGGGTTCTCAAAGCTTCTCGAAGATCTCAAGGGGTCTCCAGGTGAGCTGGGCTTGCAGAGGAGAAGGACACCCTTTTCTGGAGACTACCAGCTGCTGTTTTATTTTTCTTTCCTTTTTCGAGCTTGCTTCCTACTACCTGGAGCTCACGGGAGGCCAGAAGAGGCCAGGGCCAGGCAGAGAGCCAGGGCAGGGCCCCTGGGTGGGGACAGCTCTGTGCACTGGGTGTGTGGGTGAAGCCCAGTGGCTGAGATGCTTGGGCTCACCACCTCCTGCAGCAGGCATGTGTGGGTCTGTGGTGCCCTGACATGGACTCCAAACTATTTAAAAGCAATTAGTAATAGTAATAACTTTAAACTAGCCCTGCCATTTTGCATGTTCTACTGTATCACTGTGCCTGTGCCAGTGTAGCGGTGCCCTCCTGGGGGCTGCTGCACTCTCCCTTTCCTTGTTGCCAGTACTGTTTGAGGGAAGGTGGTGGTGATCAGCTTTGCACACGCTTCTTTTTGTGCAAGTGTGGAGTCACTGCGCTGCAGGGTGTACGCACTCAGGGTCCATTTTAGGAGCAGAGAGCACTCTTCTGCCGAGAAGGAGAAGGGGTCCTGGGTTGTCGCATTCAATCTTTCTGCTCTCTTCTGGGGCCCAGTCTTGTGTCCTTGTCCCTGGGCGCCTCTGCTTCTCTCAGGCTTGAGCTCATAGTCCCTGTTTCTTGCCACTCTATCCTGAGAGCAGAGTAAGGTAAGGCAGGATGAAAGAAGTGTGTGTCCCTTAAGGTGCCAGCCTGGGAGCTTGGGACGGAGAGGCACTTTAAGAGGGGTGAGTTGGATGCGAGTTCTTGTCTCCCTCAAGGAACATCTATAGTGAGGCAGGCCACCCAGGCTGCAGGGCACTGCGGGCCACCAGACCTCACAGTGGTCCCAGCTCCTTTCAAAGCGTCACTCCCCACCCTCTCAGCCGCTGTCTGTGTCTACACTGTCACAGCTGGCTGCAGCATTCAGAGAGCGATGGACAGCGCATCATGCTGGCGTAGACTGGGGCTGTGGGCAAAGCTTGCATTGCTGCCAGCCACATTTCACAGGTGCCAGTGTGACCGCAAGCTCACACTGAGCGCAAGGAGAACAGGAAATGTCGTTTCTAGGTGGCTGTGTGTGTGTCAGCCACAGCATTGAGGATGGGGAGAATGCCAAGATTTGGGGTGACAGCTGGTCGGCAGCTGAGGAGAAAGCCCTTGCTGACCCTCACAGTGAGCTGAGGGACAGCCAGTGTGGTCACAGTGCCCGCCAAGCCCAGTGCAGACTGGGGGCTCAGCATGGCTGTGGAACAGGAGATAAAGATAGATGGGCCTGGGCAAAGAGGAGGAGGTTTGCCCCGGGAGGCTGGGAGGTAATGACTCACAGGATCTTGCTTTTGCTTCCTCTGTAGCCTGCGGACACCTTGGACTGACGGGCAGCTGCTGGGACAGGAGACCAGCTGTGCAGGCAGAGAAGTGCCATGGCCAGCAACCTGCAGGTGTCCCTGGCTGCTCTCCTCCTACTGCCTGTGGTAAGGGCCCATGACCCTCCCCTCCACTACTCTTCTGGCACTCAGCATCTCCTGAGCCACCATCCCTGAGAGCTAGTGGCTTTAAGCCATCCAGGGGTGGCAGCTGCCATGGAGCACCCAGTGCCTTCTTGGGAAACAGGGAAAGTCCCCCTCCTTTTGACCCTGAACTGATTGCACAGCAAATTATAATACCTTTCCCTCCCTTTCTCCTTTCTCCCTCTGTCTTTCCCTCTCCCTACCTTTTTCCTTTGTTTTCAGATGGAACCCAGGGCCTTCCCACTGTGCTACATTCCTACCCCTTAAAATTTATTTTATTTTATTTTTGTTTTGAGATGGGATCCTGCTAAATTGAGATGCAGTGAATTGGGATTACAGGTGTACAACACCAGGCCTGGCTCACAGCTTTCCGATCTATTATGGTGGTGACATGGATGGCAACTTGGAGAGTTGTACAACATATAACTTGCTCAACTGTGTTCCAATACCTTGGTTAGGCTTGATCTTCTGACCCTCAACCTGTGAGCCCCTGGCAGATTTGGGCTTGAAACTCTCTGCCCACTGCTCTTGTCTCCCATGGAGAAGGATGAGGATAGAAAAGAAGACAAAGAGGTTTCCAGGCTCCGCGCCACTGCTCGCTCTGGAAGTGGACTGGCAATGAATGAGGCCGTCTTCAGGTTCTCGGGTGCCAGGTCTTCCCCTGTCCCGCCTACCTGTGTGAGAGAAGAGTCCCTCCCTCTTCCGGGAGCTGCCTGCAAAGCTGCAAGCAGCTGGGATTGGGTGGATCTCGAACATGGCCCGTGACAGCTCAGCTGCCTTGTGACAGCCTCATACTCACTGATAGTCCCCTAGGGAACCATCCCTGCCCCAAGGATTTGAGCTAAAGTGACAGCATTCGTAGGCAGCTGTCATGATACTAATGCACCGCCATGAAGCCACTTGGTGTTGAGTGAGAAACTGTATCTGCCACCAAACTGGCTGTGTGGCTTTGGGCTGCAGCTTCTTCTTTGAGCCTGTTTCCCCTTCTGTAAGTGAGAGTGGCCTTTAGTAAAAAGGCCCTTCCTGCCCCTTTACCTGCTGCAGCTGGGGATATACCTCTGTCCTTGCTGAACCCCCTGAGGAACAAGACAGTGATCTGTCACAGCCTGACTCCTCCCCGTCACTTGCTTGCCCTGGTACCATCTGAAGGCCTGGACTCAGAGCCTGGCCCCACACTCTGCCAAACCAGTGACTTGCAGTGGGTTACTTGAAGTCTCTGTACTTGGTGCCTGTAACGTGGAAACATGATGAACAGTTGCCACGGCACTCTTGCAAAACATAACCACAGCCGTGTATGGCATTCAGTATAATGCCTGCACCTAGGAGAGAGCTGTATGTGTTTGCTGATAGTATTACATGTTGTGGAAACAGCCTGTGGCAGGGTGGGCTTTTCCAAGGGTATTCACTGAGTTGCTGATGGCTGAGAATCCCCGTGTGGCCTCTGCCACTCTCCTTTCTGTCCCAAGCCCTCCCCCACATCAGACAGGGCAGGGTTTAGCTGTCTCCATCCTCCCATGTCTCCCCTGCAGGCTGCTGCCATGCACTCTGACTGCATCTTCAAGAAGGAGCAAGCCCTGTGCCTAAAGAAGATCCAGAGTGCCTATGACCTGCTGGGCTTGAATGATTCTGCTCTGGGTGAGTGGCATGGGAGGGGGGGAGAGCAGTGTCCCCAGCACATCAGGCCACTTTAGAAGCACCTTCTCACCTGGACCACCTTGCAGATGGTGGTGGAAGGCACAGGTCTCTGGGGTTTCTGCATCCTCTCTGGGCAGTGGCATTGGGGTTGTCCTGCTTGGGGCCAGTTTGCCTTGGTGGCTCAAGGCTGTTCTGTGGCCACTTTCTCTCCTGCAGGAGAGATAGAGCTGGTGCCTGGCCAGGCGGTGGCTGTGAGAGAGCTTACTGTGGGTCACTAGGGTCCGGTGGTGGCAAGGACGGGGCTGTTGCCCGTGGCTAAGCTATGACAGCCCTGGCCAGCATAGGGCAGTGGTGTGCACTCATCTCTCTCCTCTGCTCGTTTCATCAGCAGGGGAGAAAGGCAGCAGGCACCTCTGTCACAAAGACTGCCCTTGTGGGCTTCTCCTGGGAATAGTGAGCATTTGGGGAAGGACATCATGGCCTGTGCTGCATGAGACCACACACTCCGGGCATATACCATCCTTTGCTTCTCCCTTTACATGCTTATAACTCCTCAGATGCCAGAGATAACCAAAAACTGTCTCCCAACATTGCACAGGCCCCAAGGGAGTGGTGCAGCTCTCGTGAGACCTAGAGGTCCTAGGTAACCTTCTCCCAACTCCTTGCCATGGGAGTGGGACCCTAAGGGCCACAGAGGCATGGTGTCCTCTGCTTCCTGCCTGAGGGATAGTGGGGGTGGGGTGGGGCGGGGGTGGCATCCTGGACCCTCTCCTTCACTGCCTCCTTGCTGAAGGCCTGGATATGTGTCCCTGAGGGTGGGGCTGCTGCTCAGGCCAGAGGGACATATTCCTCCCTCTGGATCTACCTGGCTCTTCTGAGCACCATCTGCTTGAAGACTGTATTAATCTGTAGCCCAGTGAAATGTAGTGGTCCCACCAGACCGAGCTCCGCAGCCAGCTGCTTCGGGGTGAAGACTGGGAGGAGAGCAATTGTAGACATGCCAGCCTTCCCTGCTGGCCCTGCACTTGCTAAGGTCAAAAGTGAAGTCTAGGTCCCGCCAACTGGGGAAGCCCAGGCATGGGCCCAGTGCCGCACAGCCCGAGGAAGCCCAGACTATCTGGAGACCCTCTGGTCCGAGTGTGTTGTTTGGGAAATTAGGGTGGTGCCTGTTGGAGCACCAGAGCTGCCTGGGTCCCAGGAGTGTTGCCTCTTATGCCCCAGGGCGCAGCAAACAGGCCTGAAGGAAGAGAGAGGTGGGCAGGGTGGGGCAGGGTCCCCGTGGCTGTGTGCTGCTCAGCCTGTGGAGCCCTGTCTGAGGGCTTGCCTGCAGGGATGGGCCGACTGAAGTGAGAGATGGAGGTGAGGATGGCCGCCCTCTTCCGAGGGGCAGTGTAGACAAGGTCTCACTCAGGCGCCCACTGGGAGGAGGATAGGGAAGAGCTTGTGGAGAAGGGGGCTGAAACTCACTGCTGGAGCTTGCATGGCGGTGCACACCTGTGAGCTCGCTGCTCTGGAAGCCTGCAGCAGGAGGGTTGCAAGCCAAGGAATCCGTAAGAGCAAGAGGCCTGGGGGCAGGAGTCTGACCTCTGGGGCACTGAGTAAGCCCTATCTGGAGGCCTGGGAAGACATGACTGCGTAGGAGGCTGCTGTGCACCTCATGTCCACGTCCGCCGGAGCAGGACCTGTGAATCGGGGCTGGCCATGTGTCACTCCTAAACCCTGAACTTTGGTGGGACACCCAAAACTTGTGGAAGAAACTCAGCCACGCACTGCTCATTCATTCATTCATTCATTCATTCATTCATTCATTCATTCATTCATCCACCCATCCCCCTCCCCAACTCATGGTGGCCCTTCTCACCCTCTCCTTCTGTCTGGTCTGTGTGGGCTGGAATCTGAGGTGTCTGGCCTGGCTGGCAGAGGGCAAGGCAGGCAGAGGTGTCTTCTTGAGGACAAGGTCTCACATCTCCCCCAACCTCTGCCCTCCTGGAGTCAGAAGGAGAGGTTCTGTAAGACAGGGTGGAGAGTGAATTAAGTAGACGCAAAGAGCAATCATTAGGTAGGAAAAAAGACGCAGCAGGTCAGCTGGACCACCCACCCCATGGCTCTTTCCTCCCTACTCTGGGCTTGAAGATCTCTTTAAGGGGTTTGGAATGGACCATGGCTGATACTTACATAGACTTCTGTGCCAGGCACTGTGCTGGGATTCTATTCAACCACCACAGCCTAGGGGAGGGGCTGGGTCTGTTACTGCCCTCGTTTTATAGACAAGGAAATGGAAGCACAAGAAGGTTATGTACCATGGCTAGGATGGCTAGGGACACAGTGCTTTAAGAGGCAGAAGAGGAACTTGAGTTCAGCCTGAGCCTCAACCACAAGGTTACACAGCCTTGGAAGAACCATGCGCTCTGAGTCCCTGTACCCCAAGTCTACCCGTCACCCTGCCACCAGCAGTGGAACCTTTGGAGGGCACTTAACTCCTTCATTTTTTTGTCTGTATTTCTCCCGAGTATGGTTTGTGCAAGGGACACTGTGTGGCATTCGCTAAGCATGCTGCAGGGACTGCAGTTG
The DNA here is from genome assembly GCA_002564305.1 of Octomys mimax. Classification (NCBI taxonomy): domain Eukaryota; kingdom Metazoa; phylum Chordata; class Mammalia; order Rodentia; family Octodontidae; genus Octomys; species Octomys mimax. Next base: position 1,428 of record NDGM011200789.1, on the reverse strand, counting down.
TTGTCCTGGGTCATCTCACAGTGCCAAGGGTGTCCAGGCTCATCCATCTTCTACTAGATCTGAATTCTCCTGGAGAGTCTAGTTTCTCTAGGCCTTAGGTCAGTCCGTGGGGGCCTACATGGAAAGGCTTTTGGTAAGAGGAAGGCCCGGGACCAGCTGTGGGCTCTAGAGGGCAGAGGAGAGCCAGGGAAGGAGGCCGAGCGAGTCAGGGTGCCGTAGCCCAGTGAAGGAGGGAAGGGCAAGGGTGGCGCCCAGGGTGCTTCCAGACTGCTCAGAGCCATGTTCCTGAGCACTACTCTGCACTGCAGCTCAAGATGAGCCAGGAGACGGCACCTCACCTGCAGCTGTCCTCCTTGTTGGAGGGAAAGGTCAGGAAGCGCTGGGAGAGGTGCTGGAGGGGAGGGCCCTGAGCGTGTGCCCAGGAGCCCTAGTTCTTAACTGCACCGAGGCCTGGGTGTTTGTTTTGCAAGGGCTGGGATCACAGACTGTCTCAGTCTCCCCTGGGCTGACCCATGTCCTAGTGCATCCTCTGCACTCCCAAGAAGAACTCAGAGCTAGTGGAAGACAGGTCCCAAGGGCCATGGAGATCCACAGCACTGAGGTGATAAGGAAGGGGGCCAGGGCAGGGCGAGGGAGCCCGCTGGGGAGGCCCACCCAAGAAAGAGGCCCACCCAAGAAAGAGGCCCATGGACCCCCGCAGGCTCATCTTGCAGGCTGAGGGGGCACGCCTGCCTCAGCTGTGGGAGGTGCTTCTCCGGGGTTCAGTCACAAGCCAGCAGTGCTCCAGCCCCAGCCCTAGGAGATGCCTGAATTTTCCCTGTGTTCCGCTGCAGGCTCAGGCCAGCTCCCAGGGTCCTCCTCTACTGGAGTCAGGCCTTTTGGCTGCTGAGTAAATGCACATGTGAAGTATACAGTAGTCACCCAGCAAGTCTAGGTCCCTCCCCAGCCCAGTGTCCCCAGCCTCTAGGTGGAGCTCCAAGCAGGTCTGTGCTAAAGGCCTACAGGTGATTCCAAAGTGCACCCCAGTTTCAGAACCACTGGCTTAGCAGAGAACATCACCTGCCAGGGCCCCTCCCACAGGTGAGCCAGGCTGGGGACTGCACCTCAGGCCACAAACAAACCTAGGAGCAACAGAGACTGGCAGGTGTGCATTACGCCCTTGCCCTGTGCTCAGGGTGAACTGGGAGGGCCCAGCCCTCCCGCTGCCACCCTAGCCCTCCCACCGCCACCCTTCTCTGCTCTCCCTGAAGACACAGCTGCACCAGTGCTGGTCAGAGGTGTCACTCAAGTGTACCGTGATGTCCCTGAGGTGTATTTGGAAATGAACACAGGAAGCACCCAACAGCTTATTGCATAGCTTGTGAGGATGAGCTCACAGCAGTGCTTTTACACATACACACACACACACACACACACACACACACACAC
>NDGM011200788.1:0-16893 GCA_002564305.1 Octomys mimax | reverse complement strand
ACTATCTTTTTATTGAGGGAAGCAGATACATTCTGAATATTTGACATATATAATTATAAAATAAATTTTTGTGATATTTTAATCAACATTAAAACATGACCTGTTCTCAAAAAATCACTGATATCATGAATAAGTATTTTAATACAATGACATTAAAATTATGGGATAAATGTCTGCTTAATAGGTTTTTTAGGATTAAAACTAAGGAAGGCTTACTACTGCAGCAAATATCCAATATCCTGGTATGCCAACTTTTTTTATTTTTTGGTACTGAGGATTGAGCACACTCCCTTAGCACTGAGCTATATATATGTATTTTTTAATTTAATTTTTTGAGAGAAAGAGAGATAGTCTTACTATGTCAATAAATATCACAAGCTGGACTCATAAACTTGTTATCCTCTTTTAAAAAATTTAAAAAATGATTTATTTATTTGGTGCAGGGTCTTGCTATGCAGCTCACACTTGTAGTGCTTCTCCTGTATCAGCCTCCCCAGCTCTGGGATTACTGGTGTGTGCCACCACGCTTGGTTTCAGTGGCCAGAAAGACATGTCCAGGGTTCCAGGGCCAGCATAGAATGTAGTACCAGGAATTGAACCCAAGTCCCTGAGCTTGCTAGGCAGATGCTTGAACAACCACTGAGCTATCTCCCTAGCTCATACTCTTATATATTTACACCTGCTCAAAATTAATGATTGTCTGTTAAAAATTTTCTTCTTTTATTCCAATTTTCTGGTGATATTCTTACAAATAGTTATTATTTGGATCAAAGAAGTGGATAAATTGGTGAATCCTACACCAGGATTGAACTGATGGAGTACTAAAACATCCTAATGAGAGGTATCACTCTCTTCCTCTTTTCTCCTCCATCCTAAGCCTCCCTTTCTGCCTTGCTTTCCATTTCTCTGTATTACCCTCCCTCTTTCTTGCTTCTGGTCTGTTATTATTATTTTTCTGACTGTGGATCCAGGGAATGGTTGACTAATCTGTGAATCTGGCACATGCCTGAAAGAGCCCCTTCACATATGTGTACAATGCTGGACCCCTGGACGCAGGCCAAAGTCATCCTGAGCAACTTGGTATGTCCTTCTGGAGATGATGCACTGAACCAAATCCATTAGTCAACTGCAGTGGGGGACTTTTCAGATTAGTTGTTAAGGACGGAGGGTTACATAAGAGGCCAGCAATATTTATGTGTATTTTGAACTGTCAGTGCATAAAGTTCCCTGTCTACCTCTACCATCCAACATCCACTACTTCTAAAGTAAAAATACCTAAGCCCAAAATGGTTTATGACAAATTGTATGCTTGTGGGTTTGGATACTGAAGAAGAATAGACTTATTCAGTGATTGTATTTAGTTTTAGTGAAAGGTACACTTACTGTGCTATTTGAGACCTTAATTAGGACTTTATCTTTATAAAAACAATACCTTGACATCTCTTGATATTAAGCAGTTGGAATTTGAAATAAAGTGCATTCCTATTTTTGCATCTGGGCTATATGATTATACATGTGAACAGTTATGAAATATTTATTCTTCAATCTATAAAGGGAGCCTCAGTGTAGTGTCTTGTAGCCATTGAAGAAAATAAGTATTCTAATCAGGCTATTTGCTTTGACTATGTTGGTTGTTTTTATTTATTGAGCTATTTGCACTACCCCCTCTTGTTATAATTAAGTGATTCAGATCTGTATGTTTTCAAACATATGGATGTGTTTCTCTTAAACTTCTGTTACTTTTTACCATTACAGAGGAACTGCATTCTCCAATTTTCTTTGACTCAAAATATGGCACCTTTAGTTTTCTAGTAAACCTTTTGAATTGTTTCTTTCTTCATACCTCGGATATAATCCATGAGCAATTATCTTTGTCTAGCCAGAATTTGGCTACTTGTCACCATCATTGCTTCCACCCACCATCTTTTGCCTGGATTCTTACGACTACTTAATAACCAGAAGTTTCCCACCCGGGTACATTTCTCGAGCCTTAATTCTGAGCGATTCTTCTAAATTTGCATTTAAATCATTCATCTCCTATACTTAACCCCTCTCATGATTTCTGGCCTCACTCAGTGAAGTTCCCAAGATCTTACCTGACCTGCAGCAGTCTTCCTCATGCGGCCTCTTCTCATCCTCTGACCTCATTTTTTCCCAGTCTCTTTAGCCCACTCAATTCTAAATGTAGGCTCATTTTTTGCCATTTTAACATTAGGGTGGGGTAAAAGAGACTTGGTGCGCTCTCTCCAACCTTTTCTTGTGGCTCCTTCCCATTCATCCTTCCAAGCATAGTGTAGATGCCACTTCTACAATTACTGTGGCCCCCCACTCCAAGGATGTGAGAAGGACCCTTATAAGTAATTATACAGACCATGTTTTCCCCATTATGTTTATTTTACATGATAATTTCTTTTTGTTTTAACTTGTCTTCAATAACTCCAAAATGTGTTTTCTGTAGGATCAGAATGTGACTCTGCTGCTTGCCACTGTATATTCAGAGTGAGAATTCAGCCTGACTCTTACTAGGGGTGCAATAAATATTTGCTTACTGAATAGATGAAAGAATGAATGCCTCCCAGAGCAGTACATTTGGCATTGCTAGCCTACCTAGGGTATCTCTCTTGGGTACAGCTATCTTCCATATATGATAAAGAAATGTGTCTTTATCTTGGTTAAATCATCCAATAGGCTACACATTAGAGAATTTTGGAGTTAAACTACTCTTTAGGATAAAGTGAGTAGGGCTGGGATGTAGGTTAGTGGTTTAGTGCATATAAAACCTGTATCATGTCCTTGTTTCTCTCTCTCTCTCTCTTGTGCTTTCTCTCTCTCTCTCTCTCTCTCTCTCTCTCTCTCTCTTTCTCACACACACACACACATACACACACACTCACATCGACATATAATTAACTTGGATGGGAGGAGATCAATTCTGTAAATTACCTTTTAATGCTTTGGGGAAATAATTCTTTAAAGTCTGTTCTATAGAATCCAGCCTCTAAATTCTATAAGGTTTCCAAAATGATTACTTTTGATGTGATCACAAAGGGTTCATGGTTCACTATGTTTGGAAATATTACCCACTGGCCTTTTGCTTTGAGATTTGGAAATACATATTAAAGATCAAGTTATTTATTAAAGAATTTTATTTTTTAAGCCAGAATTTCTCTATCCTTTTGAACCTATGAATATTTTTCAGTATTATATGTATGTTAACATCCTGCTGGTCGAATGCTCCATGGAACACAGGAAATATAACTATATGCAGATATAGGCCACTGAATAGCTTCAGAGATTAGCAGTTATCTGGCAATGAGAAGATTGGATTTGAAAGAAGTAAAATCAGTAGGGAAGCTGTTGCAGAGATCTGAACGTAAGAGAATGAGGCTCATAACTGAAGTCCTCATGATAGCCATGGAGAAATGAAAATATTTATGTAGGAAATTTATCTCCTCACTGAATGGCTTTCTGAAGAAGAAGCTGAGGTGGTTAGGGACTGAGGGATTTGTACCAGAGTGCACTACTATTTTTGAAGTTCAAAGGGAAGAGTTTGACTACATTTTCAAACAAGCACAGTTCTCTAATAGCTGTTTAATGCAGGCTGTATTTATATTCATGTTAAAAATCAAGATATTTACAGCTAACTATTAAGTATTACTAAGCATTATTCTCAAAGCCTGTATTGAATCTTAAAATGCACATGACTAGGTGACTAGGACTCCCTTTCTGCACATACACGAGCACTCATGCACGTGGGCATGCATATGCGTTTTCTATGGCTGCTGTAACATAGTAGTATAAAGTGGATGCTTTTAAAACTAAAGAGACTCATTCTCTCACAGTTCCAGATTCTAACATTTGAAAGTCAAGGTAAAGGCGGGGTCACTGTTCCTCTCAAATTCCCCGGGGGAGCCTTCCTTGGGTGGATCACAGCTGTCAGTCCTTGTGCTCCTGTGCTTATATCTGCACCAGCCTGGTCCCTGCCTCCATTCTCAGGTAGTGTTCTCCTTGCACAACTTCACCCTCTATTGTTTTTCTTTCCTCTCATCAGTACACCACTCATACTCTACTAAGTAGCAGCCCTAATCCAGTATGACTGCATCTTAACAAAATTGTATCTGCAAGGACCCTGATTCCCAATGAAATAAATAAATAAATAAATAAATAAATAAATAAAATAAAGGCACATTCTGAGGCATTGGAAGTTATGGCTTTTGCACAACATTTCTGGGAACAATTCAACCCATAACTCTGTGTGTGTGTGTGTGTGTGTGTGCGCGTGCTATGCCTACATGTGTGTGCTTGTGTGTCTCCAACATACATGAGAACAGTGTCTCTCTAATTATATCAATAGTTTTTCTAACTACTGCGAATTTATCTTTGCCCTTTCCTTAGAAAAGATGGATGAAACCAGTTCCAAACAAGCAAGAAAATTTTTCATGGCTTCTCTTTTTTCTGCAAACCAATCACTTGGCCATCCAGGCCCTTTCAGCATGCTTGGTGCTTGTCTGCATTATCTCATAGTAGAGTTGGTAACGCAGCACTAATTTTGAATGTTACTTTGGTTAAAGTGACCAAGTATTTTCCTTGGTCTAGCATTTCTTTATGTTTAATATTTTAGTTATCTCTCCCCTTTTGTGATACAGATATATTCTTTCAGGTTATTTTGCTAAGCTGTTCTGAACTAATTTTATTACTGTTTTGATGGCAGGAGTCTAGCCGAGTGGCCTTTCTGAAAGGCAAGCTTTACTGATTTATCTAGGTTCATAAATATTAATGAAGTGTTACTATGGCTCTGAGTGCTAAAACATTGTTGTGGGGATTGTACAAGAAAGGCATTTTATAATTTCATGCAGATCTAGAATAGCAAGAAAATGGGGCAATGGCATTTGGGAGTGCATAGTATCCATATGATAATATTGGACATTGCTTATCAAAAATAAGTTCTCTTTTAATGCTCACCTTGTCAGTTGCATGAGTGTTTTAATTTAATTTCAATTTATGCCTTATAGAATTTTGGACTTTATTAAACAGGAAAAAGCCTGCTAGAATAAGAGAGTTGGGGCTGCAGAGAGTAGTTGTTACTGAGCCTTCCTTCATCTTTTGATGAAAATTCTAGTTCAGAATGGCAAAGTGTGGACCCTGCTCAGAGACTCTGTAACCAGGCTATTGTTCTTAAGCAATAGGTTGAACCCGCTTAGTAGCATTTCATGAAAAATTTAATTAGCTATAAATGTTTAAGGCTGTTGCATCTGAGATCATTTGCCTTGTGGAGAAATATTGAGTTTTTTCATGCTAAGTGTTCTGCTTTCTTTTCTTTCTATTCTTTTATATATCACAGCATGAAACCTCTCTTAATTATTTCACTAAGATATTTAAATAGGCAGGAAAAATCCACATATAGGACTGAAGAGAGAAAGGAAGAAATATTTAAGGTATCTTTTTAGATTTTCCTTATGATTATTTATTGATTTTATATATTGTTTCTAATTCTTGAATGATAATTTTAATTTAATTTGTAGCAACAATATCTTGCTTTTGCTTTCCAAATGGATTCATCAAGTAAGATTTGTGTTATGAAAAACTAGAAAAATAACTGGTTGACCCTTGGGGCAGAGCTCAAAATAGAGTTCAGAGTTGCTTTATGTAATTCTTACTATTTTTAAAGGGTAAAAAATGGGCTAGAATAAAAGTGCTAATGCAAACTTTCTAGGACTTCTTTCATTATTCATAAAAATATGCCAAGCTTGTCAATTTGCACATACTATTACTTCTCCATGAGGTGTGTGTGTGTGTATGTGTGTGTGTGTGTGTGTGATGAGAAACAGGGTGTGAGGGAAAAATTGGGAATGGGAGGGTGAAGGATAATGGGGGATCAAGAAGAAGGTAATCTGGGGGAGTGAGATTAGATGAGGTCAAAAGAATGAGCAGATGAAGCTGCAAAGGGCTTAAATGTTATGACAGTTCTAGATGTTACTCTGAGAAAGATGGAAAGTATTTTGAGAAATACCCTACAGTTTAAAAAAATCTGAGGCTAAAAAATGGTAGAAGGAAAATAGCAGAATAAGATTATTTGGGAAGCTATTGTTGAAATTGACTGCTGACTTGGACTACAGGGACAGCAGTGGAGGGTTGAAAAGTAGCCAGTGTCTAAGCCCTGGAATCTGACAGAAAGACCTGCATCGGAGATACACTCAAGGAATGTGGCTTATGCAACAGGAAGGTGGCCTTCCTTTGTAGGAATGGGCTTAGTGAATTTTCTTTGATTTTCCCCTCTGGTTACTTTTCTCCAATTGCACTGTTTACTCTACTCTTCGTAGAATGCAGGAACTACCCTCTGTCCTATGGATCTTTGTGCTTGCTTCTCATACTCTGAGGAATCTTGCCACAGCATCTGTTTGGGACTCTCATTCACTCATAAATCTGCTCAGATGTCAATGTGTCAAACAGGCCACCTCTGACCATAATGGAAACACTTCTCCCAGTAATATAATTTCCTGTTGAAATTTGCTATCGCTTTTCCCTAATCTGAAAAAAAACTCCCAAATAAAATTTGATTTTTGAATAAAATCATATAATTTTACTTTGTTAGTATTGTTTAGATCACTTTACTAGATTGTCATATTCTTCATTAGTTTTATTTGTTGTTGTATCTGTAACATTTGGATGACATCTAAGTACAGAATAAAAATATGTTTATGATGTCAGTATAAAGAATGAATTTATGAACAAAAATGTGCACGATATAAAGGAAGGTTTTCATTTAGCTACATAAAATATATTAACTTTTAAAAGTAAAAATCACTAAATTTAAAAACTATGAAGAGAGGCTACCAAAAATAAATATGAAATATATTTAACATATAAAGGATCACCCCAAAATGTATAAGGAGCCTCCAAAAGGCAATAATATAATCATAAACAGTATGAGCATAAAATGTGAAGGCTTCAATAGACATTTAGAAAATATATAAGGCAAACAAACAAGAGATATTCAATGTTGATAATTATGAAAGTGAAATATATATCCTATCATTCCTCACGCAGTATGAGTAAAAATGTAGAAATTATGACAGTAGTAAAATATGGGTAAGATGAAAAGCAGCACTGCTTTTGGATATATAGTCTTATTTTGGAAATAATTTAGCATTAGCTATAAAATTTAAAAATACTGCAATTAACAATATAATTTACATATTAACAATATAATTCCTGTATATTTTGTGTAAAACAGTATCTGCACATGTACACTGGAAAATATATCTAAGAATATTGCTAGAGTGGCAAAAGACTAGTGAAAAAATTTTAATGTAGCAAAATAACCAAGGCAATCAAGTTATAAAGAGAAGAGCTCTGTTTCGGCTCACGGTTTGGTGGTTTCAGTCTGCGATGGCCCCACTGCTTGGGCTTGGGGTACAAGCACAACATGGCTTCTGGGAAGCTAAGACTAAAGAAGACAGAACAGGCCTTCTGCAACCCTTCTAAAGAACATGACCTGCAAGTACCCCCTCATCCCACCATTCACCAACTGTACTAAGCTGAGGGTCAAGTCTTCAACACTTGGGCCTTTGGGGGACATCCTAGGTCTAAGCCATATCACCTCTGATTACTTAATGCTGGCTACAGCTGCCTGTGCTTTTATGTATTTAACAGGACATATTTCTTTTTTTGCCTGAATAAAGAGGAAAGATATGTTATCTATAAGCAATAATTCTTCCTCAAATGGTAATTCAGGTACCTTGTATCCATGCATCTGAGCAGCTTCATTATCTTTAATATATTTGTCATCTAAGTTTCCTGGGGGAAAAAAAACTGCATGGCTGCTCCAGCAGGATTTTTCTTGGGTAAGATCTGCACTTTCCTCTGACCTTGGTAAAATGCAGTGGCATGACCACTCTTGACTCATGGTGAGTTGGTGTATGCTACTTAGCTCCATGTGAGAAAACAAGAGAGATGGGTTTTAGAATAGCCAGTCTGTGTTTCATTTTCTCCATCAGTTTACCAAACATCTAGTTCATTCTCCTTTCTATACATGGGACTCACTCACCAAGGGCTATAATCCCAAGTCTCATGATGAGGTATCCAGGGGATAGATCCCAAATCTAACCATGAAATTTATGTGCGCATCATGTGCACTTCATGCACACGGCCTGGAGGTAATTTTTATTTTTAATAATATTCTGCATGAAGCAAAGCTTCATCATGTGGAATTTTCCACTGGAGGCATCCTGACAGTATTCAAAATGCTTTGAGTTTGGAGTGTTTTTGGAATTCAGATTTTCATATTAGGGATGTTTAACTTGTACTGTGGATGCATATGGTAAGAACATAAAGTAATTAGCTCCTGATTATCTGCTATCATAATATTAAGTGCCAAGTGTCTTTGGGTTTGGCTGTTGCATTGACCAAGTCTGGTAACCAAGTTATAATGCATGTGAGCACACAGGAAAATTTATTAATACAAACATCTTCTTAGAAAACATGATTAACAGTGAATAGGGGAGAAAATTGAAGGTGTCTGGAGCTTTCACATGTTGGAAAATCTTGCTTTAAAGCTCTAGGAAGGGCTGGCCAAATAGCTCAGTGGATTAAAGTGCCTGCAAGCTGGCGCAGGGGCCAGGGGTTCTATCCCTGGGCCTGCCGTGCCAGCCTCACCCCAAGGGTGTGCTGAGATGGCAATTGAGGCTGGGCATGGTGGCGTGTGCCTGTAATCCCAGCTCTTGGGAGGCTGTAAGCAGGTGGATCACTATGAGTCCAATCAAGTAGTGAGACCCTGAACACCCTGTAGACCCCTCCCTAAAATAAAAAAAGAAAAAAATGCTCTGAAGACACTTCTGTGCCTATAGGACTAAAACTGTAGATTTTCATCTGTACAGAAGAATAAAATTGTTGGCAAAAGCACTAAGACTCATCCTTAATAAGACTTCTAAAGTTCAAGCTCTGGTAGCAACATTATAACTTCATAAAATTTGGTATCTTGCCTTAGAGGAAGTCTTCCCTTTTAAAACTGAAAAATAGTAGAGTCTATAGTGGTAAACTCTTAAAACTCACTAGATGAACATGGAATATCTGATCAGATTAAATTTTAGAAACTGTTATAAAACTTTGCCTTTCTTTTGGGGCTTTGGTCATTTTTCATTAGCCAGTCCAAATGTCACTTGATAGTCCTGATCCTGGCTAGAAAGACCAAGTACTGAGAGAGCAGAGAAAATACACCTCTTCAGGTCTTCTCAGAGGCTGCAGAATAGTGGTGTGAGCCGAGGCTCTGAGCGCCAGTCCAGGCGTGAAGACCGAGCAGCCAGAATTCTGTCCACCCTGCCCTTCTTTGGGGATTAATGAAGAGCTCCTCAGGCTATAGTCCACTGTCTTTGATAGAGATACGGAACAACTGAGTGCCATTTTTTTCCCTGAAATATTATGTTAAGCACTTGTATAAGCATTTATTTCTTCTTCTAAAATACATGTCATCTTTTCTTAATCTCTAGGTTTTCTTCTCTCTAGTGGTTTATTGAATCACAGTAGGAGCTCTGTGCTGCACCCATCTAGAAAGCAGGGAACTTCACTTTCCTCTTGTTCTTCTTGAGCTCAGTTTCCTGGAATTTATCCATGTTCCTTTGTCTCCAGGTGTTAAGTGATCATGAAGTTACTGAAATGGAAGCCTCAGGACTCCTCACTTACATGAAAATCTTCTAAGTCCATAGTTTTAAATATTTTGCAAAGCATTCTTTGCTTTACATAGCACTGAGTCCCTGCCTTACACAGTTCAGCTATATAAATTACTGTATTTGTCATTTTTGGTATCTTCTTTGGCTCTTATAAAACAAATTATAAAGAAAAGAAAATGTTGGAGTGAGCTATTTTTGCTCTTTGAGAACGGTTCTAAATGAAGTTAATTTTTTTTTTTGCTCTAGGAGATATCATAGCTTAGTAAATAGACTTCAAATTTTCAAAAAAAAATTTTTTTTGGTGGAACTGGGGATTGATCTCAGGCCCTTGCAGTTGCCAGGAAAGCACTTATTCTACTGAGCTATCTCCCCAGCCCCTCTAAATTTCAATAAAATGTAAACCTAAAGCAGTCAGTTCTATGAAAGATAATCTTGAGATTTTATAGTAGAAGTGAAAGGGAAGGGATGGGTTATGATGTAATTAACTTGATTATTTTTTAATTTTTAATGAATTGAGTAACATTTTGGTATAGTTATTAGTTGCTGGGTGTTTTTCAAGAATCAGAAAGCAAAGGATGCAATAAACTTTACTTCCAAGCAGATTATAGTTAAGAAAAAGAGGTCAATAAATGGACAATGTGATTTATTTTATTTTATTAATGTATTTAGTACAGGGTCTACAGAGTCTTACCACACAGATTAGACTTATAGTGATCCTCCTGTTTTCAGGCTCCCAAGCACTGGGATTATAGGCACATGCCACCATGGCCAGTTGCAATCACTGTCTCAGAGAATTTTGACATCTGTTGAATGGTTGGTGGTTGAGCCAAGCTGGGAGAGTTAGTAGGAGATGATCATGTTTTTCCCTAGCAACAGTATGCAGCTTTCACACATATATTTGATTTAAGGAAAGTTGATGAGCTCAAGTGCTTAGTATGCTGTGGGGTAGAATGCTAGAGGGTGGTGACTGCTGAGAAACTCAGCTCAGATGTGGGTGATACAATTTGCAAATAGAATACAAAACTATACAACCTGCTCTGTTGGACAAGGTTAGGACAAGGTGATAGTAGACCCATGCTGAGTTGGAAGTTATAGGACAACAGACTGTTGAAAACTATGAGGCAATTTTACTGATGGAAATGTCATGGCTTTGAACATAAGACAAATTTTGTCTAGGATCTTGACTCTTGCTTACTAGCTATGTTCTTTTGGTTTATTGATCTTACTGGGTTTGTTTCTTTATGTCTAAAGTCTGATTCTGTCTAACTCTTTTATTTTTATTTATTTTTTTGGCCAATTCAGTCCACCCTGAGGGTGGGGCTGGTGCAGCTTGTGGTGTCAGAATTAAACCATGATCCCCTGTGCCTGCAGGCACTTTAGACTGCTGAGCTATCTCGCTGGCCCTGATTTTGTCTAATTTTTGTTTACTCTGAGCATGATTAAGTATAATATAAGCATATTTAAGATACCTGGTTAATTGATTCTAACCCATGCTAAATCCTGTATTTAATATTTTCATTATTATAATTAGATATAGTCACACAAAAGAAAGAAGATATACAGTGAAACATCATACGTCACCCAGAGATTAATTTAAAATATATTATTCTCAATGTAGGGTGTACAGAGATAGGCTCACAGAAAGATATTTGTGCTGTGTTTAATTTCTAACATAATGGTAGAAATTTTGTGTTTCCAGCACTTGGACAAATCAGTGTAAATTTGGTTGAACCCAGAAAAAATTTGTTCCTATTCTGACTTGTATTTGTTGGCACAACAGTTAGATGTGTAGGGGGAAAGAGAAGAGAGAATACATATTTTGGTTTGGAGAGAACAAATACTGCCTCAGGATAATGTTTAAATGCATGACCACCAACCAGAACCAATCAGCACAAACTTTCATGGGAAAACTCTGAAATGGCTAAACCTTGGCATAATGGCTTTGCAGATCTAAATGTTTGCTTCTTATTGAGAATCTGTGAGCAGTCCAAGTTTCTTAGCTGAATTTATTAAAAATGAATAAATGCGTTGGAATTTGCTAAGCAGAAAAAACAGTTCAAAATTACATGGAATTTTGCTTTGTTAAATACTTCTTTAGTGTTTGTTGTGTGCAGAAAGCAATATAAGTGATTAGAGACAGGACCCTACCGCTGGTCAGAAGAAATAACATGTTATGAGTACTTGCTCTTGTTTTACAAGGAGGCCAGAAGAGAAGTGATGTGAGTGCTGGGGGATTTCCAACAAGTTACTGCCTGGGTGTTTGTTGCTGTTCCGCTCACTCAGTCTGCTCTCGTCAGATGAGCAAGGGACCACAAAGCCTCCTGTTGAGTGTCAAGCTTGGAAGTGGTATTTCCTTTCCAGTTAGTTAATTTGCTCAGGCAAAAATGTCTTCTCATCAACCAGTACTTGCTGGGCATACCTGTTCTGTGTAGTGCAGGAGCGAGTAGAGTCTCTCCTCTCTGTCATTCCAAGGAATTACTTCCCCTGAAGTTTAGGTACATTTTCCAGATAGACAAGCTTGTGCCATCAAAGGATATTTTCTCTTTGTCTTCATTTTTTTTTATGATCTTGAATATATTAATAAGCTTGGCATGGCTATGCTAATTCACAAACTGTAAGCTGGATTAATACAAGCCTCTTCTAAATACTTAGTTGCTTTGAAATGAAGCTAGAAATATCACAAGAAACAGTGATTTTTGAATACACATGTAAACTTAAAATAAAGTTGTTAGATCATTAGGCTTCCCAATGGCTTATGTGTATTTACTGTTCTGATTTTGGTATCTTCTTAGCCTGAAGGCCTTCTTGGGGTGATCTAGATGAAGATTACCTCATCTCCTTCTGCCAAATTTATTGTCTTGAGTTTAGCATCATGTACCAGCAATTCTTTGCAAGGTCAATTTACACACTATTTATGTTATTCTTTGCAAAACATTGTAAGAAATATAGCTCCTCTATCAGATTTTAATACTATTGTAGAAATTAAATTGCATTTGTACTTTTCCCTTCATTCTGTCAGCATTCTTCCCATAAAGAATGGGTTGGTTTAAGCTTACAAATGAGACTTTTCTTTCCAAACCTCATTTATGGTGAGAATAACAAATGCAGTGCTTATTTTGCACCAGGAATCCTTCTAAACATACTGTGCCATTAACTTGAGGGTGAAATCAGTTGCATTCTTTGTATATATATGAAAATTAAGACACAAAGAAGTCAAATGTCCTGCTTCTGGCCACAGAGCAGGTGGTGGGACCAGTGTCCGAACCTATGCCGCTCCTCTCTAGACTCTGTGTCTATTTCTCATGTTGTCTCCAAGAGGTAGCATTTTAGCTGCTTGTTCTGAATTTGGAATGTATATAATCTCCAAGCAAACATAAATTTTTATGTTTTTACCTATAATGTAGCTGACTTCAATTGCTGACAATTTTTCCTGAAGACCTAGAACGTAGAAACAAGAGATGATGAGTAAAGAAAACAACATAAAAACCTGTTTTCCTAATGCACGAACAACTAAGGACAAGATTTTGTAGGAGGTTAAGTACATCTTTGGCATCTTTTCACCTTTTCAGCCACTTATTTTTCTGCTGCTTTTTGACATTCCTTTTTTCACTTTTATCTGTTTTTTTTCTGCGATTTCAGTACCTCAAGCCTGCTCAGTCCCTGGGAATGGCCATGCCCTCACTCATTTTTACCCCAAATGCTTATAAAAAATTACAGTAATGTATCTTACCTCTGACTCCATAATTTCTCTTCTCAAAATGTCTCACAAATTCAGAAATGCAAAGATTTTGCTTATGGATGTTAATTACAGCTTTTTCAATAGTAAAATGTTGGAAATTGGTTGATATTGGAGGAATGTTTAAGTAAATTATGATAAATGTGTGCAGTGTAGCATTTGGAAGCATTAAAACTGTCTTTAAAGACTTTTTAATGATAGAGAAAATGGATAAAGTTTAAATGTTAAAGGAAAAGTTAAAGATGGAATCTGTGCTATCAACTCTAAAAAAATTAACATTTGGAAAGAAAAAAGTCCTAAACATTAAGTGTATATCGATTGATTGGGTGGTGGGATTCTAAACTGGTTCTTTATAGCTTTTTCTATTTTCTAATATATTGTTGTATTGGTTTTATAACTCAGAAAAAGTTAAATACTGAGAAAAAGTCCAAAGTAACTTTCCTGATTGTCATAATCATCTTCCTTCTTCTCTCCCAGCCTTCCTCCTCTTATTCTTTCTCCCTCCCATCATCATCATCATCATGACTGAACCCAGGGCCTTTGAACTGAGGTACATCCTCAGACTTTTAAAAATTTGTTGTTTTAGGTCAGTGTAATAAGTTGCTTTGTATCCCAGGTTGAGCTTGAACTTGGGATCTTCCTGCCTCAGCCTCCAAGAGTGCTGGGATGGCAGGCACGCATCACCAGGCCCAGATCCTGATTTCTTCTCAGTTTTCACAAATATGTCAATGTTTTCAAAATTACTATTTGACAGTCTTGGTATAGCTTTAATTCATAGCATTCTAGACAGCACACAAAAATGAAGTAAAAGACTGAGGAAAGAGAGAGGGAATATGATATATGATATAAATTCATGTTTTGTTTCACTTTCCATTTTTAAACTTCCTCTCCATGGAAAAAGACTCTGGTGGTAATGAAAAGGGAGAAGATATAGGACTAGGATACAAAAAAAGGCAACATGTATATCCATAAAGATGGTGGAAGACTGGGTGTGGTGGCAAGTGCCTGTAATCTCAGCCCTTGAGAGGCTATAAACAGGCAGATCACTGTGAGTCTAATCTAGTAGTGAGACCCTGAACACCCTGTAGACCCTTCCCTAAAAAAGAAATAAAAACTTAAAAAAAACAAGGCGGGGATTAGAATTGGCTTTCCTGTATCTGAAACATATAACGTAGTGTGTGCAAATTAGGGATTGTTTATATTCTTTTGCATACAGCATTTGTTAGTTGTCTTGTCTGTCTATCTATCTGTATGTCTGTCTGTCTATGACGGCCAAGCCAGCAGTTACCTGAAATTCATGCCTCTGCATTATACACAAAGATCACCTAGACAAGCTTTCAAGGGGATTCGTCTCTGTTATATCCTGCTATGTATACCAGCACTCTGTAACATTCTGTCCAGGATGATGATATGTAAAACAGATATAAAATATAAGAAATAAATGACTAAAAATATCTCTGATACACTTTTTCTTATTTTATTTTATTGAGAAACAAATATCAATGAAGCAGTTTCAAAACTGATTAATAAGACAGTTTCAATAATTAATACATTGTGCATTGTTATTTTCTTAGTGATTATCCATAGTACAAAATGCAGACAGAATATCCTGTCCAAACACTATTTGTACAAATCTTTCTTCTCATTGAATTAATCTGATACTCTTATAAGAGGAAGTGATTGGTAGTGAGAGCTAGGGAACTAGTCTGATGTTGTGCCATCTGTAAGCAAACTCAGAATTGGGTTCTTTCATTTTAATGAGTTTGCTGTATAGATCAGGTCTCATGATGACAAGCCATTGGGACTTGCTAAATTTGAATGCTAAAAATACTACTCCACCAAGTGAGCATCATCTAATTGGTGTCTTTCCTTGATAATGCCGTGATATCTGGTGATACAAATTTTGGCTTTCCTAGCTTTCTTCTAGTGTAATTGGTATTTCTTGCTTTCTACCTCCTTACTTCCCTGCCTGCTTATATAACTTGACAGTATCTCTTAGAGCAATTCTAAAATAGGAATCTCGGGCCATTTGAAGTTGTGTGTCCTAAGAGAAACTGGGATAAAAATTCAGAACTGGAATTCATTGAAGAATTACAGTTTCTAATTTGCTAGTCAAATAATATTTCTACAGAGAAAGAACAGGCTGTTCTTTTTATTTCAATTCCCAAATCATAGTTCATAGCAATGATGTACTGAGCTTTACACAATCACACAGAATAGTATGCATGTCAGGAGAAGAGTTGATAATATTTGTTGACTTCTTGCTACAGACAAGGTGATTTGGCAAGAGCTTTATTTAATTCTTTCTGCCACTATGACCCATGTGGTTCTCTGCACATGACACATTTTGAAAGCTGACATTCATAAAGCTTTATGGTAAGTTAATTAGCCCTAAACTCCAGGGCACAGAGGTAGAGAAGTAAAAATAGTTTTCATTGAAGAAATGGCCCCTCAAGTACTACTTAGAAGATGTATGAGTTACCTGAGTAAAAGGGGCAGGCAGTGGTGTTCTTACTGGAGGAAGCTGCACTTGCTAAGAATTTGCAGTGGGAGGGAACCTAGAAATAAGGTGATTCTGGCTGGAGGAAAGAGAGGCAGACAAAGCACCACACAGGCAGAGACTGAGGCCATAGGTGGAGGTTCCACCAGGCAGTGCTTTGGTGGCCATGGGAGAGAACTTTAAGCAACACAAAGACCATGAGAAGCTTGAATCTGGGCTTTTACCTGATCAGATATGCCTTTTCAATACTTGGTTTTAATGTTAATCTTAAGCACTGATTGGTACAGTTCAGTAATCTGGGTGAAACAGTGTAGTAGGTCAGTGGAGTATTGGTGGTAGAGATGGAGAAAGGAAGCTAGGCATTGGAGCAGAATTAATACAGTTTATTGATAATATATGAGTAAGTAAAGAAAGTATTATGTTAACAGAGTTCTTTAATAATATTACTGAAGAGATAGTGCCACCAAGTTGGAGGGGGGGACTACTCAGTGAAGATATTTGGTGAATTTAATCATTGATTTTGATTTTTCCTTTTCAATCATGGGGATCAAACCTGGTGACCCATATATAGTGGGTGAGTGCTCTGCCACTAAACTACATATCTAGCCATTTAAAAAAAAATTTCATCTTGAGACAAGATATCACTGATTCACACAGGCTGTGCTCACATTTGATATCCCCCTACCTCAGCCTCTCAAAGAGTAGGAACATTGTTTTCTAATTAATGCTGGATGGTGGTCGTGGATCACATATTTGACTTTGCTCATTCATTTGCCACACCTGTGAGATTTATGAGAGAAATGTGAAAATACAGCTGGCTCTATGGACCTGAACTCTCTAAGAGAAACGGGGATTCACATATCTGGAGATGAGCATGCGTGAGATTGCTTACGCATGAGCCACTCCAGTGAGTAGCCATGCTAGTAGAAAAATCCTGGAAGAGAAGTGGTCAAATCAAAAAGGAGAAAAATAGCATGATTTTTTTTTTTTTT
>NDGM011200782.1:0-27482 GCA_002564305.1 Octomys mimax | reverse complement strand
TTTGGAAATTAATATTTAAAAACAGCCGAGGACGCAGGGGAAGGTGGGGGCAGAGGCAAGGCAGGACGCACACGCGTGCACGCAGGAGAAGACAGAACCCACTGGGAGCGTGAGCGGCAGCAGCACAGCCGCCGGCGGCCGATGTAACCCGGACCCGCGCGTCCTCGCTGCTCTGCCCGCCACCTCGATGTGGTGTCCGCCGCGCTCTCGCCTGCATCACCATGAACGCGCAGCTAACCATGGAGGCGATCGGCGAGCTGCACGCGGTGAGCCACGAGCCGGTGCCCGCCCCCGCTGACCTGCTAGGAGGCAGTCCCCACGCGCGCGGATCCGTGGCGCACCGCGGCGGCCACCTGGCCCCCGCGCACCCGCGCTCGCTGGGCATGGCCACCCTGCTGGACGGCGGCGGCGGCGGCGACTACCATCACCACCCCCGCGGCCCGGAGCACAGCCTGGCCGGGCCCCTGCACCCTACCATGACCATGGCCTGCGAGACCCCCCCAGGTATGAGCATGCCCACCACCTACACCACGCTCACCCCGCTGCAACCGCTGCCACCCATCTCCACCGTGTCCGACAAGTTCCCCCACCATCACCACCACCACCATCACCACCACCACCACCCGCCGCACCATCACCAGCGCCTGGCGGGCAACGTGAGCGGCAGCTTCACTCTCATGCGCGACGAGCGCGGGCTGGCCTCCATGAACAACCTCTACACCCCCTACCACAAGGACGTGGCCGGCATGGGCCAGAGCCTCTCGCCCCTCTCCGGCTCCGGCCTGGGTGGCATCCACAACTCCCAACAAGGGCTCCCTCACTATGGCCACCCGGGAGCCGCCATGCCCGCCGACAAGATGCTCACCCCCAACGGTTTTGAAGCCCATCACCCGGCCATGCTCGGCCGCCACGGGGAACAACATCTCACGCCCACCTCGGCCGGCATGGTGCCCATCAACGGCCTCCCTCCACACCATCCCCACGCCCACCTGAACGCCCAGGGTCACGGCCAGCTCCTGGGCACTGCCCGGGAGCCTAACCCCTCGGTGGCGGGCGCGCAAGTCAGCAATGGAAGTAATTCAGGGCAGATGGAAGAGATCAATACCAAAGAGGTGGCGCAGCGCATCACCACCGAGCTCAAACGCTACAGCATTCCCCAGGCCATCTTTGCTCAGAGGGTGCTCTGCCGCTCCCAGGGGACCCTCTCGGACCTGCTGCGCAACCCAAAACCCTGGAGCAAGCTCAAGTCCGGCCGGGAGACCTTCCGGAGAATGTGGAAGTGGTTGCAGGAGCCCGAGTTCCAGCGCATGTCGGCGCTCCGTTTAGCAGGTGAGCTGGCTACAGAGCTGGGCGTGTGGGCAAAAGGGAACTGGAGACGGGTCCTTGGGAGGACTGGCACGTGGCTCGGGGGCAGACGCCTCCACTAGGGTTCCGCGCGCTGGACTGTGACAGAGTCTCCGAGCTGAGCGGTGTGGCCTCCGTGACTGCCTACGGAGCACTTCTGTGCTCAGGGGCAGCACAGAAGGGTCGCCTAGCCGGAGGCCAAGAGACATCTTCGAACCGGCAGATCACAAGCTGTACAAGGGGTTCTGGGTCGAGCACCCGGGATTTGGGAGGAGCGGGCACAGAATGCCTACCTGAAGCTGCACGCCGGAGTTCGCAGTGCGCCTAGGTATGCACTTTGCGCTGGGCTAGAGCACGCAGAGCCGTCGGCTGCACCCGCTCAGCGGCTTCCGCGCTCGGCCTCCAGGCTCGGGGCAGGCTGTACGGAATCGCACTGTAGGGATACAGGTCAGAGGTCCCAGCTGCCAGCCAAGGTGTGCGGTGGGACCTCTGCCGAATGCACTGCGCCCGCGGAGCCAGCTGTAGACCGGAAATGGGGTGGGGTTGGGGAGACGGTGCCGAGGTCCCTAGGAAAAGGGCTGAGTGACACGGGATCCCCCCAGTGGAGCCCGGGACCGCCTTCACCGCTCTCCGTTGTCTTCCGAAGGCGGGTGCGAGAGGGAAGGAGTGTGCCAGTGACCCTCCAGTCTGCCTCGGGATCCCCCGTAAAAGGCACGTGAGCCGGCTTGTTCGGAGGGAGCCTGGGCGTCTGGCTCCCCTGAAGGCCTATAGAGCAAGGGACAGTGAAGCCCAGAACGGCGCTGGGAACCCGGGCTGTGCCGAGACCTCCAGAGAGGAAGACTGGAGCAGAGGTTGGGGGCGCACTGAGCTTGACTTCTGAGTCTTTGCCCCTAGCCCCTGCTCGGCACATGCTCAGGCCCAGCCTTGGCGGAGAGAAAGGTAAAAGCCTGAATGAGGGTTTGTTAATTAACTGATCGTTCTCCATTAATTCGTCCCTGGAGGACGAGAGACAGTCAATCCGCTCAGAGCTGGGGGCACTGAGCCATTTCACAGTCTAAAATCAAAGCGGGAGGCCGCGGTCCCCTCCCCCACCGTGTGCACGCCAGTGAGACCGTGGGACTGGCGGGCGCCCAGGACCGAGCACGCAGCACCCAGGCCTCCTCCCGCCTGAGCCCTGGAGTTCCAGCACTTGGCCTCCTGATCCCCGCCCTGCAGGGTTCTGTCCGAGATCTGTCTGTGCGCCCGCCCAGGTATCTGCTGGTCACTCTCGGTTCGCCCCTCCTCGCTGGCACCTACACCTCGTTGTCTTCCGCGCACTGACTTAGACCCGCGAGCGGTGCGCTTCAGCATGGGATGGGTTTCGCTTCTGAGCGCCCGCTGGTAGGCAGTGCTTTGCCCGCGCACCGGGTGGGTCTGCGAGGTCGTGGGGAGGGTAGAAGGAAGAGGAAGGAGGAAGGCACCCCTCCCTCGGGGAATGCCAGCTCCACAACCAGCTGTGAAGGCACGCACTCCAGACTTCAGCGAGAGGGCACGCTGCTTCCGGTCATCTGGAAGGACAGACGGCAAGTTCCCTTCCCAGGAGACCTCGAATGCAGCTCCCTCCACCTCCAGGGAACCGAGCAGAGTGGAGCTGCGGGTGGGAGCACCCAGGTGCCAGGATCTTCACTCCCGAGGCCGCGCAAGGTGCAGAGCAGGTGCTCATGAGATCCGGGAGGTCACTGAAAGGGTGTCTGCCTGGACACCTAGCAGCCTGGAAAGGCGATTTCTTGGACAAAGTGGAAAATGAGAGACCCGAAGTAGGACGTTTTCCCCCAAACTCACGGGACCTGGGTGTCAAAACTTGGAGCCAGCATCACCTATTTCATTAACTTAGAGGGGTCACAAGGACGGGTAGAGTACATCAGGGGCAGGCCAGGGGCACCTCCAGGCGCAAGCAGGGACGATCTGGTGCTGTCAGGAAAGCCACAGCCTCGTTTTAAGGCACTGGATAAGCAGGAGTCCTCTTGTTAGTGGGTGGGTTTTTTTGTTTGTTTGTTTGTTTTGTTTTTTTCTTGTTTGCCTTCTTGCTTTCTTTGAAGTGAGGTCGCTTTCTAAACACTCCGATGGCATCCAGCAGGGCTCAGAGCGCCTGGCTACAGGACTCCAGCACTGCGGCTCTGGTGCAGAGACAGGCTGCTCAGTGCGCACACAGACCTGTGGGTCTCAACCCATAAAGGCCCAGCCTCCGCACAGATTCCTTGGCCCCAGGTCCACGGGATCTGAACCCTCCAGACCAGCGGTGTTTGGAGAAGGGCCTTCTGCCGAATTATAGTGCAGGTGGAAGATGAGCAACGAGGGAGGGAATTCTCACCAAATTAACCACCTTAAAACTGTTCCCTCCAGTGTAAAGCTTGCTGCCCGTGCATTGAAGCACAGCGCAGTCCAGCACAAGGTGCTAAGTGGTATAAGGCCAGCGTGGATGGAAATTCATGTTTGCAAGACCCTGGGCAGGAGAAGGGGCCAAGCACTGCAGGTCTGGGAGGAGGCAGAGAACCTCCAGCAACAGGGACGTGTCCCCAGCCTCTGCCCTGGGGGAACTGGAGGAGGACCTCCTGCCCGAGGGCAGGGTTCCTGGAGGCGTCCATGAGAAAGTCTGGCACGACCCAACCTGGGCAGTGTTTGCCACGAGTGGCCTTGTGGTGAGATTGATTGATCAAGGCCCCGCACAAGTCCATTTGCTTTTTGTTAATTATTTACTCCGGCCGGACATTTCAGCTGTCCCCTGGCCTCACTGGGCTGCGGGAGCCAGGGTAGGGTGCAGACGGAGGACTCAGCCACCGCACTTGCTCAGCCCTTGGAGAGAAGCCAGGCCTGGGTGTGAGGATGCGGGAGTTGGGGGCTCCAGGTGCAGGGTGGGAAGAGAGGCTGAGCCTCATCTGGGCGACGCAGCTGCTATAACAAAGGACCGGCAGGGCGCGACCAACCGTGTAGCCTGGAGCCTGGTGGAGGCCTGGACCCTCCCCCGCCCATCGTGGCCCAGGCTGGGGGTGGCTGAGTTCCCGAGCCTGCCTAGGGCAGTGGATGGAGGACCCTCACGCATGCACACTCCCTAGCCCACTCAGGACTGTGGCCAGGGTCTAGCAGTGTGCCAATGCTTCAAGGCTGAGCAGCACCATCCCTCTGTGCAGTGCCCACTAGGGAGCCCATGCTGAGTGGGGCAGGCACAGAAGGTGCACACAGGGTGTGACATGCACAGGCGCCAGGCCCTAAGCAGGCCAAACCTGCTTGAGGCTGTAGGAGGTGTGGTAGCCATTGTGCAGTGACCTTGGAATCCATGCAATGAGAGTGCCCACCAGAGACAAACCCCAGGGCCCTTCAGGAGGGCCTCAGAAGTGTGCAGAGAGGGGCCATTAGCCAGAGCTGCTCAGCCTGCTACCCACCCTCAGGGCCCATGGTCACCCCAGCCCATCCAGTTGACCCCAAAATGATCAGCAATAGCTCAGTCCATTTGTGTGGCAGCAAAGCCACCCTAAGCCCAAGGCCTGTCTCTGTGCTCAAGCTTTGAGAACCCTGTGAGTGATGTACCCTCATCCCCTGGTTTGGGGGCTCCCTTCCGAGGAACCCTGCTGTCCCTCTGTGGAGGTCATGTGCACCCCTTGTGGGCTGGTAGGCCTGTCACCCAATGCATCCTTGGTCCTGCAGTGGCCAGGAAGGGGACACTAGCTACACCTTTGTTTTGATGACATGGTCCTTT
This sequence comes from Octomys mimax, assembly GCA_002564305.1. Classification (NCBI taxonomy): domain Eukaryota; kingdom Metazoa; phylum Chordata; class Mammalia; order Rodentia; family Octodontidae; genus Octomys; species Octomys mimax. The sequence continues at coordinate 22,405 of NDGM011200782.1, read as the reverse complement.
GATTCCAACTGCTTACTGTTTTGACGGGGAGAGATTGTGGGGGAGGAAGAGAAGGCTGTCTTGTGCCCCTCTTGGGGGCCCAGACAATACCTGGGGTTACCTAGCTGATGGAGACGTTTTTGTGCCCTCCAAAGTACACCGCAGTCCTAATCTGCCCTAACAAGGCGCAAGCTTGGATATTTTAATCTAAATGATGCTTTTGCTGGTGTGTTTTTACTTAAGGAAAGCAGGGTTGGCAAAGGAGAAGGTGACCCGGCTGTCACAGTTCAGAGATGAGGGCTGAGGGATGCAGCGGATCAGCAGTTCCTTTGTTTCCTTGTTTCCTCTCCCGGCGAAATGACCCAAGGCAGGAGGGAGGCGGCCCCAGGCCCAGCCAAGCCAGGCCGTCTTTGTTTCCTGCATGGTGGGTGGAGCAGGGCGCGCGCCATCAGGACCCTGGACAGGGCTCACCGCCTGTCACCAGTGCAGCAGCCGGGGATGCTTTGAAAACTCGTAGGGAGAAAACAGAAATCTGTGGCTGCTATTCTAGAGTGCCCGAGCGAGCACTCGAGGTCCGCCAAGGATAGACGCAGGCTGCCTCAGATCATCGCACAGATTGGGCCGCCCGCGTCCATCTGGCTGCGGGTCTCACCTGCCCATGCACCTGGAGCTCCCAGTGTGAGTGGGAGCTCACACACACTGCTTCTGCAGGGCCGCCCATCCCCGTGGGTATGACAGGGGCTGGATCATTAGGCTAAATCGTTCAATTCCGTCCCTTTGATCTGTGCTGGGGAAAATCTATAGTCATCTCTAATCTGTAAGGTCTTTAAGGAGGTGGTTGCTCAAGCTGCTTGATGTCATCATTCCCACATCCTCAGCAAGCCTAGCTGTTAGGTAAAGGCTGCTCCCTGAAGTTCTCACAAGGAACAACTCTTCTAAAATGGGGGTAAAATGGATTCCTGATTTTCTCATTGAAAAAAAAATCCTCAAGGCTGGTGGTAACTCACAGTTCAAAATGGGGTTCTCTAGTGTCTTGGCCCCTGGCTTCAGCTGAAGCCACTCCTATGTGGGGTGCCCTGGGCCCCCCTCAATGCCACACACTTGAATATTTAAGTGTAGACCTGGCTGGCAGCTTGGTGAGCAGCCTGGATGGCTGAGGGAGAGGGACGGCTTCACCTCGCTGCCCACCAACACAGCGGATCTCCCCAGTTTGTTCGACTGCAATGGCCCAACCTGGGGCAGAAGCTGGGGCAGAAGCCCACGAAGGCCACAGTTGTTAGAGGCTCTGTTTCTTGTGCTTTAGGAAAACATGAGGTAAATACTCATTAAATATGACTCTTGGATTTAAATGAAGTGAGTGAGCACCTTTAGCAAAAAGCACATTGGGCTGGGGAGGTAGCTGAGCAGCAGAAGTGCCTGCCTGGCAAGTACAAGGTCCCAAGTTCAACCCCCAGCATGGAAAAGAGGAGGAGGAGGAAGGGGAAGAGGAGAAGGAAAGCACATTGTTTTCACATGAAAAATACCAGCTTCATCCAGTAAACAGGGAAAAATTCCTAATATGAATTAAATTAGCACAGAATCATAAATGTGTCCAGCAGGTTTTAATTGTAGTGCCAGCGTGTTCCTATGTAGTACTTGTACCACATCTCCCTTTACTCCTGAGATGGTAGGAGGAGAGGAGAGCTGGCAGATCATAGGACCATCTGACAGCTTCGACGGAAAGACACAAATTATTTATCGCAAGTCTTGCTGTGGAGCCAGCTGTGTATCTTTCCCCCAGAAGATCTTACATTGTCATAAAATTAGCAAATGAGTTCGTAGAAGTGTTCTTCTCCTTTTGACGCACAGTCTGGGCCCTGGTGTGTTTGTCTCAGCAGTGGGTAGCAAGCAGGAACTCAGCGAGCTGCGCACTCTCTGCTCGGGGTGCGTGGTGGTGGTGTGGTGGCCCAGGGAGCTGCTCCCCCGCACTCTTCGGCTGTGCCACGTGCCCCCAGAATTGCTTGTAGACCTAAGAAGAGAAAGAAGACACCACATGCCTGCCTGTACCCCATAGCCTGGTGCTGTTTGCATGGGAATGAGAGGCTGGCAGACTTGGATTTGAGAGAGAGGTCAGGACCAGCAGTCCCGTGGCCGGCCGTACCACTACTTCCCCCGCTGCTCTCCAATGAGCTCAGATGATTTATTTGCACATCACGGCTGGAAAACACAGATCTCTTGAAGCCAGCTTTCGTGGGTCAGAGCTGGAACTGTCTTAGCTTCCACCCTAGGCTTCTGTCACCAGTTCAGGTCCATCTGGCCTGTGGACACAAAGCAAGAAATATTTATTACTCCACATAATACACACCCAACTTATTATGCACCTAGTGTATGATAAAGGTCTTGAAGTTGGGGTCCTCCTTCTGAGACTCTGAGACACTTCCTTATGGAAACTTACCTTTGTTTTACTCAAGACTTATGAGGTTTTTGTTTTTTTTTTAATTGCTCTCCCTAAAGAAGCAGCCAGAGGGAATGACAAGCAGGAACAGAGTTGGATGCGGAGCCCAGGTCTCTCCGTCCATTTGTTCACTTAAACAATTATTCAGGGGCAAGACTCATGTCATTAGCTGCGCTCACTGCTAGGGCTGGCCCTTGGGGACCGCGCCTGGCGGAGGACGCAAGGGCCCAGCCGCAGTCCTCGCGGCTGTGCTGTGCTGTGCTGTGCTGTGCTGTGCTGTGCTGTGCTCAGGGGTGCTTAGGGCTCTTGGCTGTTCCCAAATGTGTGTGTTACTCCCATCGTCCGACTCTACACACACCCCCAAATAATAAATTGATCAAGAATGCACATATGCTTGTCCAGAGGGGAACTTGGCATTCCAGGCACTGGGCTTTGCTTCACCGTGGGGCGCTCAGAATCGACAGCCCCCGAAGTCACTTTCGTTTTCACATCTGGTGATGATCTCATGGTCCCAAAGAGAGGTTATCAGAAGAACACAATAAACTATGTGCTTTTCGCTTTCTTTCCTGTTGTCTCCTGCAACAGATCAATGGGGAAATTAAATAAACGGACGAAAGCAGAGCGCCACCTAGTGACCCGCACGGGCCACGGCGATTGCCGAGAGAGGAGTGGCAAGGCGGTTCCAATATTGATGGAGTCACAAAAATCGTTCATTAAGGCAATTTAATCTTTGCTATTAAATGTCCTTTCAATTCATTTGGGGTAATTAAGATGCAGTTAAAGTGATTAAAGTCTAATTACTTATGCCAGGCAAAGACATATTTGTCACACTAATGCGGCTAACTAAGGACTCAGAAAGAAAGTTAACATTTGCTTCCGCTGACGCCACTGGAAGACTCAGTTCCTCTTTTCATCATCAATCCAGTGAGCCCTGCTAATGTAGTGGCACTGCGTGGGCCTGAAGCAGGGTGGTGCCTGTCGGGATAGGCGTCTCAGTCAGCTCCCCGCTCTGCGTCCCCACTGGCCCCACCCCTACAGTGGTCTGGAGGCCTGGGTTTCCCTAAGACGTTCCAAGAGGGGCGCCTCTCAGGAAGCACTCCCTGCCAAGCTGCAGAGGCGCTGGGTGGAAAGATGGTTTTAGGTGCAAACCGGTCCTTGGGCTAGAGAGGAGGCTCCGGGTGGACAGCAGAGGCTCCGGACAGGCTGGATGGGAACTGGCCCTGCCTAGGCTGCCCCACGCTGGATCGCATGCCCCTTGAAGAGCACAGTGTGCAGTAAACTGGTCTCTTGCGGATGTTTTCCTGAGTTTCCATGCAGCACGCCCTTCAGTCAGGACCCTTTAGTCACCAAAACCGTTTTGCCATGGTGGCCCCAGGCCCCAGTGCTCAGGACAGCTTGATGATGAGTATGCAAAGAGGGGCAGCGAGCCCGAACCTCATGAACGTGAGCTTTGCCTTTCTCACAGCGTTTTCTTAGGGAAGCGTCCAGCACTTTCCTGGGGTGCAGGGATTGGCGAGGTGACCAGTCCTTCTCTCCAGGAGACCTGCGCCTTTTAAGTCTGTGTGCAGCCATGACCATGAGGTGGCTTCCTCCTCTGTGCATCCCCTGGACTTGGCCCGTGCACGTCACAAGCAGAGATGCGAAGGTCAGCAAATAGATCAGCCTTCAACCACACAACCCTGCCTTACAAATAAGTTTGCTAATTGAGTGGATATTTAGAGTCCTTACTTGTTTTGGGGATCCTGCTATGCCATCTTAAATTACCAGGGGAAAAAAAGAAAGCCCTCCGGATGAAGAGTCTGCGCCAAAGAGAGGTACATGTAAGCACTCTCACACAGTAGTCATTTGACCTCCCTGGGCCTCTGTCTCCATCAATGCAAAATGGGCCTGGCCCCAGAGTCCCCTTATGGGCCCCACACTGTGACTGTGTACCCGTGCTATGGCCCAGTGGCACCCTCACCCCATCTCAGTCCCAGTGCTCTGTCCCAGTGTTAGGACACAGGCTCAGGCCCAGCTCCAGTACCATCTCTGCCCAGCAGCCTCTGCCTCAGGGTCTGGAGGAAGCAGCCAGCTAGCCGGCAGTCCATGAGCTATTGGTAAGGGAAAGTTTCCCTGGAGCTCTTACCCTGCTGCCCAGAGTGGAAAGTGCCTTGCTCTGACACATCTAGCACGTTGACTTGTTCATGTACCAGGGAGACCATGACAGCAAACCTTCTTGAGCATTTGGTGACCGCAGACAGCCCTCTGCAGCATGCGTGCTGGGGGTCCGCCAGGCTCTGCTCTAGAAAACCCCCAAGTCTTCCTGCAGCTGTGAGGAGATGCCAGAAGCACCCTTCCCAGGAGCAGCAGCCGGAGCAGCCTCCGTGAGGGATCCGCGGGTAAATAACGACGGGCTCCAGCAGCCCAGGAGCTCACTGAGATGGAAACGGATGAGCTGGGAGTGCACTCAGCAGCACAAATACATGGCAGGAACAGTCTTAAGTTGTAAAAGTAGACCCATGTGGCGAGCTGTGCCAGAGCAGTGCCATTTCTACAAAGCTCAAAAGCAAGCAAGGTTAAGCAACTTCATGTTTAGGGCTGTGTGTGTAAGTGAAGGGAACTATGAACAGCACAAGCGGCCTGGTGTGGAGGCGGGTGTGAGCACCTGTGCGTGTGTGCACAGGGCTCTGGGCCACTGCTGGCACTGCTGAAGAGGGGGAAGCAGCCACGGGCTGTCCACCAGGAGCCAGTGTCCTGGTCTTCTCTGGGCAGTGGCTTCCTGAGTCCTGTACTGCTTTATGTCTTTTGTGACACATTGCTTCACAGTCAGCCACTTATAGGACCCTGGGGAGGCAGAGATTGGACCAAACATTGTCCAAGTAAACCTGAGCACAACCTGCTCTGAGTTGACCCTCATATAGGTCCTGCCCAAGCTCAACACCCCTCCCTTGGAACTCTGTCATGGCAGAAAGTAAGGCACCCAGAGAAATTTCCTCAGCTTCAGAAAGGGCGGTCCGAACCCAGGGCATCGTGCACACTGGGCGGGCGCTCCATCCTGTGCTGCAGCCCAAGAACCGATGCTCATTTTTCATCATATTTGTTCCGTAGGTTGCATGCTCTGCACTGGAGCTGGGGTGCTTCTACCCAACAACTCCTCAGTCTTTCTTTCTTTTCCTTCCTCCCTTCCTCTTTCTGGTAGGAAAAAGGCAAATAGTTGCTCACTTTTTTTCATTTTAGTGTGTGATTTTATGTGTGTTTTGTGTGTGTTTCATGTGTGTGCCCTTGGAAGGAGAATGCTTGCTTTGGATTTTGTTGAGCTGGAAATTGAGCTCATTCCTTTGCACTGAGCTTCGCCCCCAACTCCTTTCTTTTCTTTTACTTTTTTGTTTATTCCTTGTTTTTAAAGTTGTGGGGGTTTGGGGGCTTTTTTGTTTTTGTTTTTGTTTTGCAGCACTGGGGATCAAACTTGGGACCTTGCACTTTCCAGGCAGGCGCTTTTGCCACTGAGCTATATCACCAGTCCCCTTTTCTTAGAAAAGGTTTGAGACAGGATTCTGCTAAGTCACTAAGTGGCCCACCCTGGGCTCTAACTTGTGAGCCCCCCTCTGCCTCCCGGAGTCCTGGGGTTGCAGGTGTGCAGCACACCGCCTGGAGCCTGCGCCGAGGGGTCACATGGTCCAGCAGGGGCCTGACAGGCTGTGGACAGCATGGGTTTCTGAAGGGCCAGGAGCCTGCCAGTCTGGTTCTCCCCTGTACGGGTCTGTAACAGTTCCCTCCTGTGGGTGGCAAAGCTTCCCCATGGCAGTGGCTTTCCGTTGTCAGGGTGTCACAGGACTCTTCCAGGTCAGATCAGTAGGGCCAGTGGGGGAGAATATACTATATGTCATTTTGTAGAAAGCTTCCCAGGTGAATTTAATATAACTTCACATTGAGAATTAGAATATTGGCACTGAGCACTTAAGAACATTTTTATTTTTTGTTTGCTTTTTTGAGACAAGGTCTCACTGTGTAGCTCAGGCTGGCCTTGAATTCATTAAGTAGTCCAGTTGGTCTCAGACTTGCAGTGATCCTCCTGCCTCAGCCTCCAAAGTGCTGGAATTACAGGTGTGAGGAAGAAGTCAGCGCACTGGTGACTAGTGACAGTGCTTCTAGGGCTGTGACAGCGATTCCCTTGTTGCAGCTTTTTCCTGAGAGAAAAGTCAGTGTGTGTGAAAGCTGTTCAGAATATAAGCTGATGAGTCAGTTCTATCTACCACGCAGTTCCTTATTTTACAGTAATGCAGCATGTAGACATGGCTGCAGCGTCACGTTTTGGCTTCTACAGATGGTTTGAGGTATCACTGAAATGCAACAGACCACATTCTTAAATGCGCGCTGTGAGGGGCCTCAGCGTCCGCACCACAGGAAACTCTGCTGCGCCCACGTTACTGGGCGCCCCATGTCCTTCTCCCCAGCTCCAGCCTGTCACTCTCTAATCGCCCACTTCCGTCTCCGACCTGTCACTCCTTCAGGCAACCGCAGGCCGGCTTGCTGTTGTTACAGGTTAATTGGATCCTCTAGGATTTAAATGGAAGAATGCGCTCCCTTTGGATCTGCCTTTTTCACCCAGCAGAAATCTCTGGAGCTGGCCTGCGTCCTGTGCATCGCGGCTCGGCCTGCGTTCTTACTGCTCACTAGTCAGGGACAGAGGCGGCGCCAGAGGGCCTCGGCTTCTGGCCGGGGCAGGCTTTCCAGCGAGTTCTCTGTCGCGCTGAGCATGTGTTGGTTTGGGTCCTGCTGTGGTCAGGACCGTGCCGTGGTCGACCCTGCCTCATCACTTGCTGTCCGTTTGCCAGGCTCAGGCACTTGGCGCTTTAAGTGCAATCTTTTTTAGGAACACAGACTCTTCTCTATGACAGAAGCATGCTGTAGCGGCCGAGGGAATGGCACGTGAGACTCACCGGGTGCCGGGCTGCCCCTCCCGCGTGGCCGGGCTGTTCTATTCCCCAGGGTGGTGGACGTTTTGAGACAGGGTTTCCCATGATGTAGTTCACCTGGTAGTCTCACCTGGCCTCAAACTTGCCTCAAACTCACAATGACCCTTCTGCCTCAGCCTCCCAAGAGGCAGTAATGCAGCATGTAGACATGGCTACAATGTCATGTTTGCACCACTACACCAGCTCTGTTTTGTAACTTTTAGAAACTAAAATCATGTTATTCAGCCTAGGACAGAGTATTTTAAAAAACAGAAGAGTGATGGAGATAGAATAAATCCCTCACAGCGCCACCATCCTTCCCTCCCAAGTACATCATGCACAGACATCCAGCAGTGGATCCGTGGGCAGGAGACACCTGCAGTTCCGAGGCAGGCGGGAGCCACGTATCCCCCCACATGGGCGGGCGCACCAGCCCAGCCCCCTCTCGGAAGGCTCATCTGTCTAACCAAGCCTCTATTCGAAGGCACTTTGGTTGATCCACAAACTGGCTAAACAAATTCTGATGATCTTAGACTTTAATTTTTAAAAAATCTTTTATTTAGTTATTTGGTACAGGGTCTCTCTATGCAGCTCAGACTTGTAGTGATCCTCCCCCAGTGCTGGTATCACGCCACGATGCCCAGTTTCGGTGGCTGGCACAGCCTGCGGTTCTGGGGATCAAACCCAGGTCCTTGCGCTTGCCAGGCAGGCACTTAGACCACCCAGCTATTACTCCAGCCCGATTTTATATTCTAGAAGCATCAAAACAGAAACTTTCCAGGATCACTGAGTATTTGCGCTTCACGTTTGCTGGCAAGGGCAGCTGCTTGCAGCACTGTACACTATTTGGTTTCCTCTTATGAGTGTCCTGTGTAGAAGCCTTAGAACATAGGAAGCGGTATAATAATAAAGCAGGCAGTCACAACCCCCAGAACCCAGAGGTGGTGCCTGCTTGCAGGCAGGGTTGTTCCCTTCTGGCTTTTGGAAAATACATGTAAAAATCATGTTTACGCTTTTTTCTTTTTCACAAAATTAAGTGAGAGAACTTAGGGGTGAACGCATCTCATTAAGTACTGCTTGAAAAGTTTTCAAATGGTAAAAAGTTGCAAGCGTGAAGCAGAACCAAGAAAAGCAGTGCATGGGGTGCCCGCCGTTAGCCAGCCACGCTGCTGCCGCCCAGCCCGGCTGCTCATGGTCCCATACGGTCCACTGAGGGGGCCGGGGAGACAGCTCAGGAGGAAGTGCTTGCCTGAGTTCGATCCCTAGTACCACACACACACACACACACACACACACACGCACGCACACACACGCACAGAGTCATAAGGTCCACACCCCCAGGCCTTGAGCCCTCTGTGCTGCAGTGTTTTCCCCAAGCCTCATGATACCCTCTTGTGGTAGTCACAGCTCAGCTTTGTCATTTGACCCAGTAGCATCCCTTGAGCCTGGTGCCCTCTGGTCTCAAGGTGTGGCTGTCCTCACTCCTCATCACTTTGTGCCATTGGGCCCTGGCAAGTCCAAGGAGGAGGTCGCCTTTCAGCTTCTGTGTTTCCGGGTGCTTGCTTGCCCAGGAAGCTTCATGGGAGGGAGGGTATGCTGAAGAGGTGATTCCTGGGACCCGCACTGTGATCCTCGCTCTGCTGCGATTAGTTCTGACTCCCCAACGCCCAGACAGTGCTGCCTGACTTCTTCCCAGTGACATCTGGGCACTGTGGCTGTCCTGTGCTAAGTAGCCATTTCTGAGAGCCCCTACGAGCCCCCAGGGAGACGCCACTTCTCCTCTCTGCTCCCCTTGGATCTGCTACCAATGGATCCGGGCTTGAGCGCCTCCTCAGTCGGGGGCTTTCCCTGCCGCGTCGCCCCAGGCTTCCTGCAGCAGTAGCAGCACCAGCCGCACAGGGGTGGACAAATCAATTGTCCCACATGTCACTGACTCCTACGGCAGCCCCTGTAGCTGGACTCCCATGGCCTGGTCTCACACACGCGCGCGCGCACACACACACACACACACACACTTTTTTAACTTGTTCACAGAAAAACATGTCCCAGGCTCCTCAGGTACTTACTGTGTCCCAAGCCTCAAGTCTGCCACTTCAGTGGTGCAGTGAGGTCTCCCAGCAGGGCAGAGAGGCTTCGTGTGCTCACGCTAGGAGGGGCCTCTGCTCTTCCAGCCCCTCAGACAAAGCCAGAAAGTATGCACATATGTAGTTATGCACACTCGCGTCATGCTCCCTGGTGTGTTTGTGTGTTCTTTGCTCCACAGTGAGAACTCTGATTCCTCTCTCTTACAGTCTCCCTGTCCCTCTCTCTGTCCTCCCCCACCTCTCTGTCTCTCCCTCCCCCCCCCCACGCACACACTTCTTTGGTCCATCTAGTAATATGTCTGAGTTTGTTTTGCTTTACACATGATTCATAAAACTGCTTAAGCATTTTTAGGCAGAATTCTCACCCATGCGCACATACCCACACCCGTGCTACAGTGTCACTGTGGAGCCTGTTGGAAATCAGACACACTGGGGCAGAGCCCAGACTCTGTCTAATGAGCCCTCAGAAAGATCCTAACACATGGTAAAGTTTTCGTGGCTCAAAGTCTTCAACATGCTGGGTGTGGTGACACGCCTAATCTTAGGCTGAGGCAGAAGGAGCTCCATGAGTTCAAAGCCAGCCTGGGCTACGTAATGAGACCTTGTCTCAAAAAAAGAAAACAAATTCACAAGGAGCCTTTGCTCTGTGCGGACAGCCTACATGACGGGTGACTGGGCTTTGCTGTGTGACCCTCTGAGCTCAGCGGGGGAGGGGCCCCACTAACCAGGATGTCCGGGGCCCAGGCTCCTAGGAGTCCCCTGGTACCTCCCCAGGCAGCTTCCTCAAATACTGCCTTCTTCCATCTGTTTCTTACAAGAGTATGGGGTAATTCTTTCACTCCTCGAAAGTTTTAAGATACTAAAAAACTGGGGCCATCAAGATAGCTCAGCAGTCTAAAGTGCCTGCTTAGGCAAGCGTGCAGGGACCTCAGTTCAATCCCCAGCACCACACGCCACACCAGCCCACCCCCAGGGTGGGCTGAGCCGGCTACATGCGCACGCGCGCGCGCGCGCGCACACACACACACACACACACACAAAGATACTAAAAAATGTAAAGCAGGGGCTTCAGCTCTGTGGGTGTCCTAGGTGCTCAGAAAGCTTGTTTAAATGTGTGAGTCCAAGCTCAGAGTCTAATCCAGTGGGTCTGGGCTAGGGTTCTGGGGAATCCATTATATGTAAGCCACCTTCCAGGCTCCCAGGGGACTTTGCCCTGTTTGACTGCACCTTGAAGGGAGCCTCTGGGGCCCAGGCTCAGTCCTCAGCACCCTGGATGGTGGCTGGCCTCCCAGGCCCACCCTGACTGCCCAGCCCGCATCTTCACCTTCACAAACTATCCACGATTAAGTCTGAGTGGTGCTGGCCTGGGAGGCTGAGGCAGGTAGATTGCAAGCTCCAACCTGCCTGGGCAATTTAGCAATGTAGCAAGACCCTGACTCAATGACAACAGCTGGAGAAGGGCCCACTCACTCCCCAGTGGGTGTCAGGGCAGGGCACAGTTAGTTACCCAGGGGCTGGCCAGATGACAGGCTGAGTGTCTTCTGGGCCCCAAGCACCTGGAGCATAACACTGCCCTGAGCTCCCCAGCCCATCCTACAGCTGGCCCAGCAGCCCTGCAAGCAGGAGGAAGATGAGCCTTCGTGGGGGCCCAGGCACCAGGAACCAGAGGTCAGCAGGTGCCAGAGAGCAGGAAGCAAAGAGACACATTCTGTGAGGTTACCAAGCATTCTTCCTCCAGGTCCTCCATCCCCTGAATTTTCATTTCTCCGCAGTTCTTTGCAGGCTCTCATTAACTTATTATTATGACTTCCACCTCGTGGACCCTGGGCAGGCGCCACCTTTCTCCATAATCCAGTCCCATCTCCTAGTTCTTCATCCACTCACTCTGGCAACCAGCTGCTGCCACACGCAGCTAGGCAGGTGTGGATGGTGCCCTTGCCCTCTTTGCTTGGGTCCTCTGCTGGGCACTGTGACCTGTGACAGAGTTGGAGGCTCCCAAGCTTCTCCAGCCTGCTCCCTGCCAGGACCTGGGACAAAAGGGGCAGCACAGCCTCCTCTGCTAAGGGCTCAGCACCTTGGAGCCCCAGAGTCCCTGCACAAATGCACCCCAGGTGCCAGCCCGCCCGTCATGGGGCTGCGGGCCTCTGGCAGAACCTGACACCACAGCATGTGTGGAGGACCCAAGTGTGCTTGTTATGGAACCGCACCCAACTCATGTACCCAGTAAGGACCCTGAGGGCACCAAGGAACTTGCCGTCCCGTCTGATAGGGGAGGGGGAGGGGTGGTCAGTGACTCTCACTCCCAGAAAGGGGTGCCCTGGCAGAGCCTGGACTTAGCCTTGGTGAGGGGGAGCTCTGGAGAAGAAGGAGGGCAGCAGGTGGGGTGCAGGGCACACGAGCGAGTGGGCAAGGAGCCAGTGTGCCACACACTGCATTTGCCACCAGCCACAGTGCCCTGGGAGCACTGTGGGAGCAGCGCAGGGAGGGCCGGGGCCGGGTGAAACGCAAAGAAGGGCAAACTTCATTAACTTGAAATTAATTGTAGGAACTGTCAGATGACTTAGTGGAAAGTCGAAATCACAGATGATTTCTAAAGGAATTCTATTTCATAACTTTCAGTTGCTATGAATATTCTGAAGTAATATATGCAGCTATTAATTATAGAAATGGGATCAATAAACTTTACAATTCACAATAGGCCCTTGTGAGGTGAAAACGCGTAATAAGCACATAATTCCTGGGGCGCTGTCTGCTGACGGCTGTGTGGAGCGTCGTCCTAACTGGGGTCCGGTTACCTGTGCAAACCACTGAGGATCACCCGCAAATGAAAGATTCGGATATATGCGAGCCCTGTAGGCGAGGTGCTGGCAGAAGTGTGAGAATTTAGAGGTCCATATTCCCTTTCTTTATTTAGAAATCAGAGCAGTCCCGCTGACCTGGGGAGAGCAGGATGCCCTCAGCTGCACAACCAGGCTCCTCTGAAGTCATAGCTCGAGGACAGGCTCAGGCTGGCCAGGGTCCCCCCCCCCGCACCCCTCCAGCCTGTGCCCCAGAAAGCACGTGTGTGGGGGTGGGGAGCAGCACAGGGCCCAGCTTCCCGGGCATGAGGGTCCCTCTGTCATGACAGAAAGGGAGGAACACCTTTTGAGGAAAGAACTAAGATATTCAAGTGTTCCACACAAAGGGCACTGGAGTCCTGGAAGGGGATGACTCCCCACTGTCCCCAACTGTGCCTGAGGATGCTTTGGGTCCACCCTTTCCTGTCTCAGACCCTCGTTCTGTGGAGCGATCCTGTAGCCCCAACAATGTGCACCCTGATGGTAGGAAGATATGGGTCTGCCCTGGCAGCACGCTCACTTGGTACACAAAGCCAGGAAGTGGGACAAGGTCAGGGACAGTCTCTTTGGGCTTCCGCCTGAGCCCTGTGCCTTTCTCCCTCATCTGCATGGGGCCAGCTGGCCATGCTCTGGGACACTAGAGTCCTTCTGCTCCCTGTCCCGCACCGCGGACGGCTGTGCCCATCTTCCCTTCTGTCCGGCCCTCCTTCCTGGTGGCAGATGGTGTCCTCACAGCCTCACGTCACCTGACCTCTCCAACCATCCACCTCCAGACACCTCCTGAGTCTCGAGGCGTCATGGGAAGGCTCTCTGGGCTGCTTCAGCAGGGTGAGCCCATGATTCCCTGCAGAGGTGTCCCCACTCCACTGGGTGCTTCATGCCTGCATCACCCTGGCTGCCCACAAGTCTCAGACAGCGAAACCTGCTCAACCAGCTTGGTCCTGCAGATTTGTTGCCCCCCACCCCCAGTACCTCACCACTCCCCGACAAGGGGTCAGATCCTTGCAGGGCCGCGGCCGGGACCACACCCACCAGAGCTCACACTCACGGGCAGCTTTGTTCTTGGCGCGTGGAAGCTGCTCATCCACACGCATCTCCTGGAGCTGACTCTGACAGGCAGCTTCATCCTGGGGGCTTTCAGAGCTCAGTCGGCTCAAGTGGTGACTGCCTCTCATCCTCTGCCCTGGCAGGAGTCATTTGGAAATGTGCGTGTACTGTGCCACATACCCACTTGAGCTGAGTCAGTGGCCCTTGGTGTAGTCACAGGCTGTGCAGCCAGTCATGGTCAGTCCGAGGCTCGCCTACCTCCATCCCCCAGGAAGCCCATGCCCATTAGCAGTCAGTGGCCTGGCTCTAGGGACCATTCACCCGGCTGCTCTGGGAGCCTGCAAAGGTTCCTGCGTTCCAGGCTCCGAGTGGGTGTGTGGGGTCGGCCTGTGCTGTCCTGGTGGGCATTGCAGGTGCTTGTCCCAGGCTGGGGGCAGAGAGCAGCTGCTGTGGGCCTCCCCGTCCAGGCCCGGGAGAGCATACCCCACTGCTCACCTGGCCCAGGCTGCTGGCCTGTTGTCAGCCTCACCTTGGCTTTGGCCTCCAGCTGGAGACTGGACGCTGCAGATGGCAAGACAGCTTGGCCCCAGAACTCAGCCGATGCCCTGATTGCTCTCTGACTGCAGCAGTCCTTTGGAGGCAAGGCGCAGGGCTGGTTCACTGATCCACCAGCCCAGAGTCCCTCCAACTCAGCCCAGCCTGGACTCCTAGGACGCAGATTTCCTCCACTCCTGGAGCTCTCTGTGCAGATCTGGAGGCTGGGGCTCTCCTCGCTTTCCTTCCAGTGGCATGTGCTCTGTGACAGCTTTTTGGTCAGAATTAAATTCCAGCTCTGTTCACCCAGTCCTGGGCAGGTCTGGGACACCTTTATGGTTCTGTTTAGCCCTCCAGGGCCCCAGAAACCAGCCGGAATTTTGTAAAGGACTATGACAAACTAGGTACAGGTGGGACTGCACTGCAAAGCCCCTTTCCGGAGAAAGCAGTGTGGCCCTCACCTCCTCACCACTGAACGGACACCAGCAGCCTGCAGCGTCCACACGGCCTGCTGCCTCCGTGGGGGGCACTGCAGGTGCTGGTGCTGGCTCAGAGGGGCTGCTGTAGGCAGGGCGGGACATGATTCAGTGGAATCCCTTCATTTGACCAGCGGGAACAGACCCAGCTTGGCTGACAAGTTTCACCTAGTCGCCTGACTCTTAAGTGACAGGACCAGAGCACAGCGGGGTCTCTGAGAGCTGCCCTGGAAGGAATACCTGATCACACCTGGCGCTGGGGACTGTCACTGGCCCCAGGCCCGGGCTTGATCCCAGTCTGCAGATTGCGGAACAAAGACACCCAGAAGGTCAGGAAGGTTAAACAGAGTGTCTGCAGCTCCACGAGGGCTGCCTGGTGTCAGACCTGCACCACACTGTATGAAGAGGAAGATGTGTACAGTACAGAACAGAGCTCATGTATGCAATGGGCAAAGCATCCTTTATTTTTAAATATATTTTTATTAGAATGTTAAGAAGACAGACAACATACGCTTCAAACTAGTGGCTTGGGCCAGGGATGTAGCTCAGTGGCACAAGTGCCTGGCTGGCAAGCACAAGGTCCTGAGTTCGATTCCTGGTACCAAAAATAAATAAATAAATAAATAAATAAATAAATAAATAGTGGCTATCTGCACTGGCTGGTTGGTGGGCATGCTTCCCCAGGTTTACTAACTGAGCAAGAAACTTACACTTCCGTGCCTGCCTAGAAGTGGCAGCTGCTGTCTTCAAGGCTGAGAGCAAATGCGTGTGACCCGGGACCTGCATCATCTGGGCCTAACTGAGAGACGGGTGCAGAAGGCGGAGTTGGGGCAGCCTGTGCCTTCCCCCATGTGACCCAACAGCCACACACAGTGCTGCTGAGGATCACACAGCAGAGCCATCCTAGGCCACTTCCCTGGCTGTCCGGGGCCCCAGACGTCCTACAGGCCGAGAACTGGACAAACCCATAGTGTACAAATTTAATGCAAAAGTAGAAACCCAGTTTAAAGGATTTCAGAGTACATGTGGCTTAGTGGCTGTGAGTCCGGGGCACAGAGGCTCATCTGGTGGTGGAGGAGCCGATGGCTGTTGCCATGAATTGCAGGGGAGTGCCATCTGTCTCTTCTGTCAGGTTCTGTGCGTGCCGGGTGGGCTTAGAGGCCTTACGTGCTCTCTTCCCAAATCCGGAGAGGACGGAGACGACACCCAGCGGAAGAGTGGGCAGTGGCTGCAGTGGGGAGAGTGACCTTGGAAGATGTTGAGCAGACGTGGGAAACCACTGCAGGGGCTGCAGCGGTGCATGGGAGCTTTAGAACCTGCATGGGCCTTAGGACCAGGTCTGCTCATTTCAAAAGGTCCACGTCGCCGCCTGCATGGTGTCTGACTCACTTCCCTCTTTGCTGAGACAAAATACCCACCGCCCTCATCTTGATGCCGGACTTCCTTCACCCAGACGCTGAGTCCTCCAACCTTGAGCTCAGTCTCCTGAAAAGGCTCCGGACACCAGTAAAATGGAGACAGATCTCCTGCCAGAGCATAGCACACAGGGCCTGGAGTCCAGCTCCCAGTGCAGTCCTCATCCCAGCCACACCTGGAGGGCCACCCTCCAGTGCTGCACATGTCAGCTTCTGGTCTCCCAAGCTCCCAGCAATGCGGCAGTCAAGTTCCTCCCCAAGCACTCCAGGGCACCTCCAGCCTGTGTCTCCAGACCCTTCCAAACGCACCAGGGACCCAGCCCAGAGGCTCTCAGAGCACAGGTCAGAGGGCAGCATCACAGCAGCGACCTCCTCTCTGGCACCAAAACCTGTCTCAGTGACTTTCTTCATTGCTGGACAAAGCACCCAACACGCACAGCTCAGGGGAGGAGAGTTTATTTTGGCCCAAGGCAAGATGGCCTGGCACATGTGAACAGGAAGTGGGATAAGAGGAGGGAGGAGCCAGGGAAAGAGAGGCACCCTCCAGGCCAGGTGCCAGAGACCCCCTCTTCCTAACAGCAGCTATGAGCCCCCACAATCCTGTGACCTTCCAGAAGCCCACCCTGAGTGCAGGAGGCCCCGGGCACGTCCTCACATAAGCCATCGCATAGTTTCCAGATTCTGTCTCTCCTAGACCAGTCTTTCTGGTAATATAATAAGAAAAAGTGTTTTAGTAGAAACAAAATCGACCTCAGAAGGTCACAGCAGCTCCTCGCTGCTTCCTCTCACCCCTCTGCTCTGATCTCAGTGCAGACCAGGAACCTGTCAATGCCCAGTGTGCGTCGCCGGTCTCACCCGGAAAGGCTGCTCTAATGAGAGAAATCCCTGAATAAACAGCTCTGTGGCCAGAGAAGCGGGAGGACCCACAAGCTAGAAATGTGGCTGTACTTTCCCCGGCTAACCATAACTTGTTCGATCACCAGTTAGCATAGCACTTCCCAGGCTGCCTGCCTCTCACAACTCAACGCCCACAGAACAGCTCTCAAGGTCCTGCGGGTCTGCCTGCCCCGCCACCTCCCACCTGCCTGCCTGCCTGCCTGCCTGCCTGCCTGCCTGCCTGCCTTCCATCCTTGGTTTGGTTTGGCTTTCCTTTTCCTCTCTTTCTCTGCAGTTCTGGGGATTGAACCCAGGGCCTTCACTTTGAACTGTATCACCAGCTTTTTAATTTTTTTTTTTTTGAGACAAGATCGCACTGTCACTAAACTGCCCAGGCTAGGGCTGGGCGTGAACTTGTGATCCTCCTGGCTTGGCGTCCCACAGTGCCAGGTTCCAGGCGCATGCCACCACAGCCAGCTGGATTCCTCTTCCTTGGACAGCACATGGCTCTGCCCTGGCCAGTGAGTGAAGGGCGCCCAGCCAGGCCAGCCACAGAGGCCTCCTGCTCGGCCGCCGGCCCACTCTCATTTCTTCCATCAGTGTCACACACTGCCCGGGCTCCACTACCCTTCACTCTGCGGTGCCTCCTGTGCACTGGACCCCCACTCCCACTGAGGTCAGGTCCCCAGCCTCAGGATCTCTTCTGGCCTCTGTCACAGAGGAGCCTCCCAATGACTCCCTGCTGCTGCAGCCCCGTCCTCAGGCCCGGCACACAACACTGGTCTTCACAGAACCCCCAGTCCTCAGCAGTTCTACCTCAGCATGGCAGATTCACAGCCGGGGTCTCCCAGAGGCCCTGCAGTGAGGGTCCTGCAGAAGCTTCTGGAAGTGCAACCTGTTTGCTATGGTTCACCTCCCCTTCTCCTCTGGCCAGCAGGACTGTGGCTGGCCGTGTCTAGCTCCGCACCCCATTCTCTGCTCTTCCTTGGCAGCTGCACCATCCGGGGGTTCTCCCCAGATGTGAGCACACCTGCTCACTCAGTAGCCAGCCCCCACCCCTGAGGGTTCCAAGGTCCCCTCCCAGCCCTGCCACACAACACAACCAGGCTCCACCCAAGCTGTGGCCCTGTGGAGAGCTCAGCTGGAGACCTGAGCAACAGCCTCCCACCACAGCACCCAAGAGACCCACAGGTGTCTGGCCGAGACGGGCACTGGGTTAAGCAAAGGCAAGAGTCAGTGCTACCTGTTAGGGTATATGAATTTTGAGCAAGAGCCCATTGTCCTCGGTTTCCCTAGATGTTCTACACCCATGTCTTTCAATGGAGGAATACTCACTCCTTGGTGCCATTTGGAAAACGCTGCCCAGGCTGCTGCAGCCCATGGGCTCCTGAAGGGCCAGGCTAGCAGCACGCAGCCATCCTGAGCAGGCAGGGCTTTTCGTCAGCAGCCCCTTGCATGGTGGACAAGTCTAGCCAGCACACGTGTTAGGTTTTTTGGTGCAGTAAAAAAAACAGAAAAGATTTTAAAAGGCCTTCATGGACTCAGGACACAGAGAGGACCAACAGCAGGAGATGAGGATCCGCTGACCCGAGCTGGGAGCCTGAGAGTGCCTGGACTTCTGCCGGGGGTGGAGTTTGGGGGCGGGATCAGTGACGTATAAGGAGCTGATTGGAGGTAAAGGGAAGTATCTAGGGCTGGAGTGAAGAAGGACAAGGTGGCCATTGGGAAGATAAGCTGTTGTTCTGGGATTGAGCCATGTTGGATCAGGACCATGATAATTTAGCAGTGTGTACTCAGGGCAGAACCTATCAGCACCCCCGGACCTCATCCCACGCGGAGGTCCCTGCTGCCCTCGGAGACCCGCGACTCCATCTGTGTGCTGGGAGAGCAGTACTCCTATCCAGCGCAAAGCCAGGCACACACTGAGCACTGCCCCCCGCCCCCAGCACAGTATCCCTGAGCCCACCAATCCTACTCTACCCTCAGAAAGTGCTTCTCCGTCTGCAACTGCCGTGGTCCACTTCGGGGACCGTGCTTCCTGGCTGGCTTTGCTATTCCCTCGGGCTTTCTGAGATTGGAGGCTGGGGCCCTGGAGCTTGCTGCAGGAGACAGAGGAGATGTCCACGAGCTGCTGTAGAGTTGGAAGGATGCCCTCAGCTACCCACAGGTGACTCCCGGGGGAAAGGTGGGAAAGATGGGATCAGAGCCCCCTGCATCCCATCTCCCAGGCCTCTTGTCCCCTGGCTGGGCAGTCCCTCCCACTCCCTGGGTGGCACAGCCTTTGGCCAAAGAGTTTCCAGCATGGATCTCAGCAGGAGCAGCCAGGCATCACGCTCCCAGCAGCCAAAGGTCTGGGTGACCCAGGCCCTGCCACCTCCATTTACCCCACACCACCACCAGAGGGGCTTCACTGAGCCCACATTGAACCATATGGCAGTCTTGCCCCAAACCCACCTATCACCTGCTTCCCTTCAACCATCCTAGCTAAGTCTGGGCTACCAACCCCAGCCAGCTGGTAGTCTCTGTCCTGCACACATGTAGCCCCTTTGCACATGTATGCCTACTTCCTGCATGGCAAACCCCTATCACCTCTGAGAGGGCCCTCAGCCACATGGAGGTGACATTCTGTGGCCACACCAGGCCTGGCATGGGTGTGAGGGAGTGACCAGGCAGCAGGCACTGGCGCTGCCCAGCTTGCTCAGGGACCTGATTCAGTCCCCAAAGAGGGCACCCAAGAGACTGTCTCACAGGTCAGGACACAGATGGTGCCCTGGGGCTGGCGTCCCGCACTCAGCTAGTGGGATGTGTGCTGCTGCCCAGGGTGGGCTGGGCTGGGCCTCCCGTCACCGTCACCCACGGCATGCACCAGGGAAAGTGGCAGGAGGCCAGAACTGCAGATGTCTTCTGCTATGACAAGTGTTCCCAGGTCCCTAGGACTGGCTTTGGCTCACTTTCATAATGCCCAGACCCTGAGTCTTGGAAGTGGGGGGAAGATGCCACAGAACCATCACAAGCTGCTGGAGAAGAGAATCCCCACTGTTCACCAGTGTGCTTGCTCTTTGAAATTTGTACATTTCCTGTGTGCTTTATAGTGCATATAATAAGGTCTTGGTGACATGTGTATGATTTGTAACTATACACTAGAAGGTGTGTCCGCTCAGGACTGCCCTGGTGTTGGGGATGGAACCCAGGCCTCCAGCTTGCTAAGTACCTGTTGGCACTGAGCTGTTGCTGGTCGCTGACACATCTCTTGCTCCGGAGCATGCCCTGTTCCGGAAGTATCCCAGAGACCCTGTGCCTGAACTCCAAAGACTGGAGGCGTCTTCGACTTCCACCACTGCTCTCAGGCATGTCTGGAGCTGAGACGCCTTGTGAACTGGACACTGATGTGGAGGGGACCCCAGGGCAGGGTCCAAGCAGCGGGTGAGGAGTGTGGACCCAGAGAATGTTCTAGCAGCTGACACCACTCTTGCTGTGGGACAGGAGATGGCAGAGCTGTCCCCATACCTGTGTCAGGCCAACAGTGGCTGCCCCCTAGGAATTAGGACACAGTTGTTTCTAATGCCATGCCTGAACCCTGATCCTGTGTCCCTTGATGGGGGAAGGAAGGCAGCAGCTGGCAGCGTGGCCCACAGTGCTCTTCCGTGGAGGACAGGGATGAAGAGAGGAGCAGAGAGTCCAAGCCACCTCCAAGGCAGGTGCAGGATTCAGGACAGCCAGGGCCAGGAGGGCCCGAGAGCGGTGAGGGAAGGAAGGGTATCCCAGGAGCAAGAGGGGAGCACAGACAGCACCCTCATGACTGGCCCAGCCTGGACGCAGGGAAGAGGGGCTCCCACCGTGACCTCGGGCTCCAGGGAGGACTGCAGGCCAGCGGGGAGGCCCACAGACCCGGACTCATAGACACAGGCTTTCCGGGAACCCAGAGAAAACCAGGCAACAGTGCTGTTGTTATGGGGCCTTTAAACTTCGAACTGGGCTCTCAGCATGCTAGCAGCAGACTAAAGCCTCTGAGGGCCACAGCCACCTCCCACTGAGAGGCAAGGCGTGGTCAGATGGTGTTGGCACTTAAACTTCCTACAGTGCCACCGTCTGCCCACCGTGCTCCCCCTGCTCCCAGCACACCTGGCCCAGTGCTGTGACCACTGGCCACACAGTCCTGGCATCCTCTTTCCTGAGTCTTTACAAAGTGACCAAAAAATACGGTGACTGGCTGCAGAGCACTGTCCAAAGAAGGGCAGCTCATCAAAACTTGACTCTGCATCCTCACCCACCTTGGTCACCAGATCGGGTCCCATGACAGACCTGACATTTGGGCAGCCATGGCAGCACAGCTAGAGGAACTGCTTCGGAAAGAGGCAAGCGAGGCAGGGTGAGTGTGTTCGGGAGAGGATTGGACGGGTTCACAGCAAGGGGTCGCCTACTATGACAATTGAAATACATGTTCACCAGATTTCCCACCATACCTCATTCCTTGCATGTGTAAAGCGGCTCAGTTAGCGTGAACTTTTACGCATGCTGCGTCTGTCACAGTCCCACGAGGTAAGTATTCTTAAGGTCTGTTTGGTTTTGTGCTTTGTTTTTGCAGTTGCCAGGCTGCCCTGACGGCACAGCCTTCCCCCTTCCCCTCCTGTAGTGCCGCCATGCCCAGCACATATTTTTTCTGTTCTCCAGACAGAAACACAAGTTCGGAGCGGTCAGCTTAGTTGATCGAGGCTTACAGACGGGGCCCCGGCAGCAGACGGAGCCTGCGAGGCCGGGAGAGGCCGCGGTGCAGCTGGCCCGCCTGCACTTGCAGCAGGGGACCTGCCCTAATGCTGTCCCTATTCCTTTGCAGCGTGCAAGAGGAAAGAGCAAGAGCACGGCAAGGACCGCGGCAGCGCTCCCAAAAAGCCCAGGCTGGTCTTCACCGACGTCCAGCGCCGAACTCTGCACGCGATATTCAAGGAGAACAAGCGCCCGTCCAAGGAGCTGCAGATTACCATCTCGCAGCAGCTCGGGCTGGAGCTCAGCACCGTGAGCAACTTCTTCATGAACGCGCGGCGGAGGAGCCTGGACAAGTGGCAGGACGAGGCCAGCGCCACCTCCGGGAGCTCCTCCTCCTCGGGCACCTGTACCAAAGCATGAAGGGAGCCACGAACTCGAACCTCGGTGGAAAAGCTTTAAATTTAAAAGAGAAGATTTTTAAAAACCAGGACCTCAAGATAGCAGGTTTATACTCAGAAATATTTGAAGAAAAACAAAGCGATATTTATAGTCCAAAGAAACCAAAGACGTAGCTCACCTGACTCTGTTCGGAGACACACACTTCAGCGGGCGACAATGTGGCAAGAGAAAGGGCGGGCAGGGTCCCCACGCTGCCTCTCACCCCGCAGCCCCTGGCTGCTGGCGCCGCGCACACGGCTGCCGAGGGACTCTCAGCACATCGGGATTCCGGGCCCCGGAGTGGACACCATTAGGATCGGCCT
Source organism: Octomys mimax (assembly GCA_002564305.1). Lineage (NCBI taxonomy): Eukaryota > Metazoa > Chordata > Mammalia > Rodentia > Octodontidae > Octomys > Octomys mimax. The sequence goes on along the minus strand of NDGM011200782.1, from coordinate 324 downwards.
CTCTTGCCGCGTTCCCCACGCCACGAGGGTGTCTGGTGTTGCGGGATCGTGTGCTGGTATGCATGCGCGTCCACACTCACTCACACGCCTGCACACCGCCTCAGTGCGGACTCGGGCAGGGCAGGCAGTCAGGAAGGGTCTGGTGGATTGGGAGTGATGTCGCCGCCAGGCACCTGAGCGTTGAACCTGCCGTGCCACTGCCCGGTCCCGATTCAGACCCACCCAAGGAGACTTGAACAGCACCCAAACCAGTGCATTCTCTTTGTTTGTTAAGGAGTGTCCAGATATTTTTTAAGAAATGAAACCAGAGTCCATCCATAAAAA